>WBMY01005983.1:394678-411418 GCA_013397315.1 Donacobius atricapilla
CGGGGGCGCCGGGCTGAGCGAGGGTCCAGATGCGGGAGCTCAGCTGTTGCCTGTCAGTGTGTGACAACTGGCCCCTTCCAGGCAGCCTCCGCCCTCTCCCTTGTCTGAGCGAAGCGTCCGCCTCTGGGCGCCCTCCTGCCCCGAGCGGGGACCCTGGCGGGGTGGGAACCTCGCTCCGCATCCCGGCGGCATCTTCCGCGCTGTCTGCTGTAACGGGGGGTAATCCCCGCACCCGCCCCTGCAGCCACGGACCTCGCCGAAGTACGTGTCTGTGCTTTCCGTTCTTAGCGAGGGGAGCTCTGGGAGGGCGATGGACCGTCCGCATTCTCCCGGAATATTTATACCCACCGCGGGATTTCAAACTCCAGCAGCCACTATTTATCAGTCGGCCGGGCTGGGCTGAGTCCAGACGCCTTCGCTGTGGTCCGAGCCCGGAGCGGCTGGCTCTGGCCTTTGACAGGAATCTCTCAGTGTACCCCAGCGGGGGTGGCCCAGGAAAGCAAAATAAAGCGCTCACCAGGACCAGTGTTTCTAAATGCTATCAGCTGGAGAGCGAGGAAACGCAGCGGGGGTATTTTACAAGCTCACTGAGAAATGTTTATACAGCGAAATTTAATGGTTAACAATGCATATTCCCAACACGCTAAAACCTAAAAAGTTGCATAAATAAATTACTAGCGTTATTCTGGCGAAATTCCCTGTGATCATTGTTTAGCTGGTAACTGGGATCTTTAAACTACATGTTTTGCACGGCAAACTCTAGAGTAAGTACTCAGATGTTTCTAGTCGGATGAGGTTTTCTCCCCTTTAGCTGCAGTTCTTACTATTTCTAGGGGGGAATAAGGTAATTTGTACTATTTCTTTGCGAGGCAGATATATCACAGTGGCCAGATTTTCATCCCACGATGTGAGTAGATCAGAATGAGCATAGACAGGGAATGGGGAGGAAAGGAGATGGAAAGAGCTGTTACTCTGATGCAGTGACAGATCCTTTCATTTCTCCCTGCAGAGCCCCGGATGAGCTGGGCTGGTGCAGTTCTGCCAACAGCGCAGTTAATTGCGTCCTGTAAATCAGGGTCCATGGAGCTGCTCTCTTTCTGTACAACAAAAGGTTTTGTAATGAGTAAGCCCAGATCAGTCATATAAAAATTTTAACATCAACTGGGCAAGGTGTGTGTGTGTGTAAGGACCTTACAGGGTTAATAGCTAAACTATTAAGATTGGAGTCAGATGTGGGTAAAAGCAACAGGAGAGTCTGGTTTTTGCTAATATCCTGTAGTATGATAACTCTGAAAAAGGTAATTGTTTAAAAAAAATCTGTTTCAATTTAAGATTTATTAAGCAAGGAGAAACTTACGTAAACATAAGAATCCCTTTCTTGTTTGGAAAGGCAAGAAATGGCTAGAAATGTCATCTGAACTTAGAGACTACAAAGTATTTGTGGATTTTTGTGCATATGTGCAAGAATGTTATTAATCTAATTTTCAGCTAGCTTATTCTATGTCTTAGGGGGACTGGGGTGTTTAACTCAGGCCTTTGGCAAAATGGCTTCTGTGCTTTTAGGGTTTTTTTTCCCCTAGCAAATGAGTTATTTCTAGCATTTAATAAGACTTTAAAATACAGGAGCAAGAGAAAGCAAGTACCTTCCAAAGAAGGAGAAATGGAGGGGGTGGGAGGGGNTAAGTTCGTAATGTAAATTTGTATATAAGGAGAAGATCTGAAGAATGACTTGTCACACTAATGACCTGGCTTTTTGGAACTTCAAGAGTTTGGTCTGTCTCCCCCTGTGGTTATAATAAGAGATTAAATGTATTTGGCATATTTAATTAATTAGCATATGAAAATAGGATGACTTTTACTTGATCAAGTGTTCTCCTGTGAAAACTTTTCTATGCTAATGAATGTCTACATTTTACAGAGTAATTTAAATGGCTTTGCTTCATATTGTTTTTGCAGATAGGTTTGACCCTTTCTAATGCTGAAAGTCTTTGTATTGTACCCTCAAAGTCCTTCCCCTTTGGCGTATGAATGTTGCGCAATAAATATGTTGTCAATTACTGCTATACGCAGCTTCTAACAGAGCAGACTGAAAGTTACTCTTAAATTTAAAGCCTCTGTTTGCTTGGGTGCTATGTCTTATGCATTCCAGAGCTAATTGGATGTGCAGTGATGAATTTCATTTAAAACAAACAAGCTGGGTTATGTTTCTGTTTTCTGTGACTATGTTGTGCTAAAGTAAAGAGATTCCTGCTGCTGGGGTATAAAAGCATGCTCTGAAACATAATGTGTTATGTTTTTAACAGTTGAGAAACATAATGTGTATTTCTGGGAAAACTGTTGCATGATACAATATTGCACTAAGAATGCTGAATTGAGATGGGTCCCTAGTGACCAAGTGGCTTATATCAATATTCAGTTTACCCCCTTGTATTAAGGCTTAAGCTTCAGTTTGGCCAGCACTGGTTTTTGCTTATGCTATTTAAACAGAAGTAAACTTGAGGTTAGCTCTAGCCATTAGTATATGCTTGGTGTAAGCCATGCAAGTTTAGGTCCTGCTCCTGGAAATGTTTACAGAAATGAGTAGCTTTTACTTGTGTGCTTAAATTGTTTGGATTAGGAGTTGTATAATGGGAAGAACCAGCTTGGAAGGATACAGCACAGTTATTGCTCATCTTTTCCTCCTCCCACCTTATGGCTGAAGAATGATGGGAAGAAACATGTTTTGCAAGTAATAGCACACTGAAGTCGTGGCATTTCTGGCAGAAATTCCCAGATAGACTATCAGATCAGTTTGCCAAAATTGCATGCTTTTTTCAGAAACAGCTCTTTGGCTGCTTGTTCATTGACGAAGGATATTTCCAGCTACTGAAGGAAATTTCACAGGTGGTCTGCTACAACTCTTCCTCTTTGTATTTTAATTATTTATACTATTCACAAAATACATCCTATATTTTTAGCAGAACTAAAAGAGCATTTGACTTTTCAGCACAAACTGACAATACGCCTCAAACATGTTCTTGTGCAAGGAGATTTTTTTAAATGTACAAAATGAGTGAAGTGCTCATATTCATGAGGTAAGAGCCAACACAAACATTTTTAGTATTTTTAAAATGTCTGTAAATGACAGCTTTTTGCTAGTTTACCTTTTCTTGGAACACTGCCTGGAAGACGTCTTAAAAGTTCTTAAATATCACCATAAGGTTGGCGAGTTGCTTTTCAAGATGATTATGAACTTATCAAGCCCAATGTTTTGCTAGCTAGTAAACCTGAGGTAGACAGTCTTTCAGGTAGGCCTTTCATTTCCAGTGGATTACACATCAACAAATGCCGGAACTGTGTTATTTCAGTTGTTCTGTACCAAAGTCATGTACTCCTGTCTAAGGTCTGTGTTTGAAACATTGATTTATAGCACCTGATAGCTCTTGCTGTTCTGTCTTGTGTATTTCTCTCCTTCATTTTTTCTCTCCTCCCCTCTGTCCTCCTTAAGATGCAAGAGTATTATGGAGTGTCCTTGTAGGTTTGAATCTATAGCAGATATAAAACGTTTTATTCAGTTGCCCCCCCTTTTATCTAAGGACAGATCCCACAGTTTGCAATTACTGTCTTTGATTTCAGTGAGTTGTTTTTTTTTAATGTTTCCAGTCACACACAGTATTAACTTTGTGGAGTAGTTGCATGCCAAAAAAACATTTTCAACTGCCATCCAAATACTGAAATACAGTTGTTTGCTTTTATTTAAAATAATTTTGTTTCCTGTGATGTTTTTGTAACCACCTTTTTGAGCTTGTTGCCTTCTAATCTTGCATCAAATAACCTCAGACTTAATATTATATGATTCCAGAAGTAGGCTTCTCTGTCGGCAGCATGCCAAATCCTGTCTAATGTCTGTGTTAATGTGATGTATATGAAAACTGACTTCTCTGTGGATTGGAACACTGATTTGTATAATTGCAACCAGCATGATTAAAATCTGCATGTCAGTATCATGATGCTTATAATAAAACTTAGAGATTTTTTTTTTTTTGAAGCAGGGTGATGTTAGTCCCTTAGATTTTCTTTGAGAGTCTTCATTGTCCAAACAAATTCATTTCTGAATGTGTTTGAGTGTTTAAAAAGGAAAATAAGAACATGTATGCAGTTAGCAATATAATAATGTAGGCCTTGGATCGTGCGGTGTGGCAGGACTGCACCCTCTTGTTCTGTAGGAAAGCTGCATCTTCTCTCACTAGTCTTAACAAGACTGGTATAAAAGCCTTGTCTCTGAATCTTTAAACATATCTAGACAAATGCTTCTATGCCTTTCCTCAGAGCACACATCCCTTCTGTATTTTGTGATCCCTGCTGGGGCAGTGTAAGCCACCTCTGACACAGGCGCTGTAATTGTTCAGCTTTCCCCGTTTTGCTGTCCCCTGATCTCGTCATTAGCCAAGTCCGCCTGTGCCAGTGGTAGTGCTGGCTCAGCAGGAGGCTCTGCCGAGGCACCCAGGGGCTCTTGCTCAACCCGTTGAGCACTTGGGCTTGTCAGACACTGCCCTCACCCATGGCCCATTTCAGTAACAACAGAGACACACAACAACCATGGCACAAATTGAAGCCACCTGGTGCATTCAGATGTGGATCAACTTGTCTAACAGCAGTAAAACCTGTCGTGTTTTCATGTATGTTAAAAATTAGTGCATGATTAGTGAAGATATTTTTTAAGGAACTCTTTTTGTAATCAAGCGTTAATCACCCAGAAGTTCATAAGTGTTTATGTAAAGAAATTGGATGTGTTTGTGTGCATACTTCAGGATTAATACATTTTCACTTTATTTCAAATTCTTTGCAGGAATTAGTATTTTCATATAAAAATAAAAGCTTCACATGCTGAGACGACTATTCAAAGTATGAATATTTATATACTTTAAAGCGAATTTTATGGAGGTGCTAAAGAAATGTCTGAACCTTGCATATTTGTGTCTCTGTATACAGACTGCTAAATAAATTATGCCAGGTCTAGAACCTCACTGGTGAATTGCAGATGTCTTTTGTAAAAGTATGGCTTTCCAAGAGCTTTGAACTGTTTCCTCATGCTTTTCTCATCAGAAAGATGGTATGGATAACTTCATTGTGAAAGGGCATTTTTCCAGTCTTGTTTGCAAAGCATAGTGGCTCTGTGTGGTAAATATTGAGTTTTCATTCATCCTCAGGCTGAAATGAGCTCATTCTGTACATATGGAATATGAGAAAAATATATACAAAGGATATGTTTATATTTAATAAAATTAATAGTATAAAGCAAGTGCAAAGAAACTTACAAGCCTAAACAGCTTGGCAGGCTGATAGCCAGGGAATGTCTTAGAGTACTGCCAAACATGTAGAAAGCAGACCAGACTCTCATCTGTTGTGAGGTACCAAAAAACTTCCAGCCTCGTGAGGATGTTGTTTCCCCAGGATGCAGCTGTGTTCTGTTCTCTCAGCAGCTCAGTGTAGGTTTGGATTTCAGCAGGTATCTGCTAGGAGGTACCAGTACCATTCAGGAGAAATGTGGCTGCCTGAAACAACAAGCAGTTGTGTTGCAGCAGCTCTCTGCAGGCAGATCCCAGAGTGTGGGTGCCTTTTTACAGGGTATTGGCCTCTCCTGGGGAGGCTCTGGGTAGGAAGCAGTGTAACAGAGCGAGTGTGGAGAGAATGTCTGCAGGTTCAGAGGGAGGCCTGTGTATTGCTGTTGTGCTCAACCATGTGCCACCAAAAAGCCGCAGAAGTCCTTTCAGCAAAGGATGCTGTAGAGTAGATTACTGAGCTCAATGGTTTCTTTAGCTGTTTGTGAGTCCGGTAAATGTCAAGCTTTACATCCAACCTTTGATACAGCCCATTTGCTTGGACAGTATTTGCAGGGGGTTTCAGGTGGTATAAAGCTGAAGTTCAGTGGTCCAGGCTAATACCCCATTTTGTTCTCAATATATGATTTTCAATATATGATCTTATATAATATATAATTTTATATCAAACTTGATCTCATGCAAGAAAGGCTTGCATGTTTTTAGAGTAGCTGTTATTATACTGAAATTGAACAATGCATGTATTTGATTGAACTGAAGTGACTACAGTGACAAACAGGCGCCTGTTTCATTGTTGCGGATTTATTGCTTTGTAGATCTCTTTGCAAAATGTCCCCTGACACTCAGAACTCTATTGTCTAGTTCTCAATCTGCCACCTTTTAGGCTGTAACTTTGGAAGATTGCTTTTTTAATATCTCTCTGTCTGTCTCGTGTTGTGCTGTGGCTATTGATAAACATTTCTGACCTAATAGTGGATGTCTTATTAGCCTGGAGCTGATACTGTCAAGAGGTACTGATATTGTGATGGATCTTTCACAAAGGTATACTTGGCTTTATTCTAGGAACTGGGGTGGTACCAGGCTCCTGTTCATTTAAAGCCTGCTTTTTTTTTTTTTCTTTTTTTTTTTACTTTGATGCATAAGTCAACATCTAAATGCTAAACACAAAACAAAGTTGGATATTCAAGGACATATATTGTTCTTGGATCTCTTTACACCTGAGGGCCTCTGGAAGGAGATTTACACTTTGAAAGAACATGTCTCATGAAGATCAACAAGTTCACCTTCCAATTATGCAACTTTTTTTTCTGCAGATAGAAGTCATCCTCCTTTGTGCAATTCTCTGCATTTACCTTCATCCTGGTTTGTTGCATACTAGATCAGCTGATGATATTTAATGCAATTTTAAGTAGATAAAATAGACTTGTTTTTAAAAGGAAACTGTTGGCACATTGTCCTGCTGGAGTGCTGGGAGGTGACTTAAAATCTGCTGTGTGAATTGTGACAGGGATTGTGCACATGAGTCAAAGTGGGGAAAAAGCATTTCCAAACAGTTACAGTAATATTCTGTTGGACTCTGAATGGATATAAATTACTTCAATCTTGCATTTCTATGGTATATAAAACAACTAAGTCTGTATTCCCTCTGTAAAATACTCAAGCTCTTTCCCTTGCGGTGTCACATTGTCATGGGACACAGATGCACACACTCACTTTGGTGAGAAGGCATGAACTGTTTATTATGAAAATCTGACTCCATTTTATAGTACTTCTACAAAGGCCAGGGATTGGGGGAGGAGGTTGACACCTCTCCCCATCCCATTAGTCAAGACAACTGTCCCATCAGCTGTCCGTATCACTAATACAAAGAATGTAAACTACCTAGATTTAAGGAAAACATTGCTTCTATTTATATCACCCATGTGTGAGAAACAACCTAAGAATTATGAAACTGTGAGACACACACAGAAGGCTGAAAAATCAGAGCGACATCACATGGTTGTGCAGGCATATCTCAAGTGGAGATATAGAGATATTCTGAAAATATTTGGGCTTTTTTAAGTGAGCTTCCCAAATCAGCCCAATCAGTACAGAACAGTACAAGGGTTATGTTTGTGCACAGTGGGGTGGTAAAAGAGGAGCTTCCTAACCACATGCTGCTACCAAGAAAAAAAAAAAAAGCCTAAAAAAACAGACTATAAAGCTGTTGCTTCTGTTCTGCTATACCTGCAAACCATGAAGTGATTTTGTCACCTATGTCACATGTAGGACTTTGTCTGACTTGATTTCCCAGTCTCAAGTGTTACTCTTTCTAACCACTGTAATACTAGTTGTCCAGATAATCCTGAAGAGTTCTGGAAGATCATCTGCTTGGTCTTGGCCATGGGCATAAATGATGGTTGGGCACTGTTTCTGGTGATGTAAATAGGTCAGATCTCCACTTTCTAGGAATGGTAATCTGTGTCTTCCAGAGACAAAATGGTGTGCTCCTCATTTTATAGAAAAACACTAGGAAAATATAAACCAATTATGTCTGTCTGAAAAAAAAAAAAAATGCAAGTTATCTCTAATGCTTTTTTGTTCTTTTGGAAGCCTGTCTACTGACTGGGCTTCTGACTTACTGAAATCTTCTCAAGTATTAAAAAAAAAACCACACACACACACAAAAATGAAACGAACAAACAAACAAAAAAAAACCATAAAAAAAACAAGAAACCAAAAAAAACCAGCACCTGGGTAAGCTGCAAGTTCTCTTCTTCCCCACCCCCAGCTACAGCCTCTTTGCCTGCCTTTGCTTGTGTACTCTATCGGTTTCACAGTTCATATACTTGTGTTTTTTTAAAATCTCCCCCTGCACTCTGGTGGGAAATATGTCTGCTGTTTCCTTTCAAGCGCACAAGGCTTGATTCTCCTCTCACAATGGCATAAATTGTGAAGAACTCCGCTTGAAATCAATGGATGTAAAGACATGTAAAATGGGGTGAGAGAAGAGCCCAGCCTCTGGTTTCTATTTTTAAGTGAGTCTGGTTAACCTAAAATTGTTCAATGTGCCTCTGTAACTTTAGTTTGTAGATATCGGTTACTATGCTTGTTACTTTTTGTACATAATGTTTCATTTTCATATATAATTAATCACAGCTAGTACCTCTACTCAGGATGCACATGTCTTTAATTTAATACCTTGGTACTACTAGGTCAATTTTGGTACATAATAAGTAATATGTATGGTAAAGTACTTACCTTACTGTAGTCAGATCCTGCAAAAAGTTTGGGGTGTAGCTGTATTCCTCTGCAGGCCCCAAAGGAAAGAAGGATGGATTGGCTCTATCTCTACAGCTCAAACTTTCTCTGTGGTTTTCTCTTGCTTCAGTAGTTCTAATCTGGGAATCTTGTTCCTCATTATCCAGGTTCAAAAGACTAATTCTATATAAACAATACTTTCTCAGTTACTGTTGTTTTTTTCTGTGCTTGTGAAGTATTCAGCTGCGTTCTTACATTTCGTACGTGCTTAAGAGTTTAATATAACTTCAAATTTGCTCTGAACAGTGAAGTACTTTGCAAGAAACCTGGAATATCCACACATGATTTTTTCTATTGCCCAAGTTTTTGTTTATTTTTTGGCACTGGATTATGGTCCTTAATTACCATCAGTAGTCAAATAACTGAATGAGATTATACAGCAGCACTGTAAAAACTGTTCATGGTAGCTGTGATCTGTACATGTGTGGATATCTTTGAGAACAGTCACCTCATTCATTAACGAGTGCAACAGACTCCAACTTTACCTCTATTTAGTTTTTCAAATTAATGCAACCTTGTCTACCTAACTGAAACGTTGCTCTGACTGCTGCTTTCTATAGTTTAAAAAATGCCCGTGAAATAGTTGGCTCTTGTAATATATTCAAACTTGGAGTAAATTTATTGGCGTATTTGAATTTTTGTTTTCTGCTTGAATAGCAAATCACAGGTGTCCACAAGATAGTCTCTTTAAATATGGAGTAGACTTAGTATATTCCTTAAATTTTATCTCCAATTTTATTATGATAAGGGTAAAAAAACCCTGTGGTGTTTACCTAGAACTAGAGGGAAAGGCTATGGAGGTAGTTTGTGGCGCTGTAATCAGGACATACTTAGTCTTTTGAGATAGATCTAGACCTAGAACCAGACCCCCTAGAACCTCTAGAACTAGAACCTAGGGCCTCCAGAACCTCTAGAACTATAACTTAGTACCTAGAACAACTAGATCTAGAAATAGAACTAGAGGGAAAGGCTATGGAGGTAGTTTGTGGCGCTGTAATCAGGACATACTTAGTCTTTAGAGATAGATCTAGACCTCAACCTAGAAGTAGACCTAGGACCTAGACCTAGCAACAGACTCAGAACCTCCTGAACTAGAACCCCTAGAACTAGAACCTAGTGCCTCCAGAACCTCTAGAACCAGAACTTAGGACCTAGAAGTAGACCTAGAACTAGATCCCTTCCATTTTAGTCCACCAGTCCCCCAAAAATTCAAGAGGTTGCCTAACTAGTTACATTTGGTGGCCTTATGTATCAGGGACAGCACGTGTCACAGAAGTTTGCTGTGCTGCACGGGGTTGGAGTGATGCAGATCACAACATTCAGTGTGGTTTCCCAGGCACAGAAGTGATGCAGAGCTGGCTTCTGACCCCTTGACTACAGGTATTAATTCCAGTAGTGAATTCGTTCTTGTCCCTGATAGGTTTTGCATGACTTACCACAGAGAAAATGGTTTCTCATAGTGAGTTCATTGTAGCTTTAACTATGACTTTTTTTAAGTATAGCTGTCAGACAGTGAGGTGGAGACCAAGCAGAGGTGCTTGTCTACAACTGATATGAGGAGTGGTGTGGGCAGAGAAAGGTGTGTGATGGGGATACGTGTGCTTGTCAATTCAGTATGCTTTTCCTAGCTGGAAGCTGGATACTTCTCAGCTTTGTTAGATGGAGCCATCCTTGTTGTGGAGCAGAGAACTGACAGTCTTCCAAGTGCAGAGATGTGCAGGTGATCTTCTTTGTGGAAGGCTCTACTCATGTTTATTCTTATGGTTTTAAGACTCATTCCGTCATACCATTTTGGGGGCATTTTCAAGCTCTTCTGAAAGTTACAATTGTGGAGGCTGCAATGCATGTCTGGAACAGAAACTATTTTTGGTAGTATTTTCAAAGCATAAGGTCTAGTGCGCAAAAGTAATTTTTGGGTTCAAGGGAGACAAAAGGGGATGTGATTAGAATATGAGACTGTAGGAAAATTAGTCTTTCATACATATTGGTATATACAGCAAGCTTGCATAAAGACTGAAATCTTATGAAGCACCTTATCAGGCTTATGGATGAAGTGGCTTCTATTGGAAAAGGTAAGGGAACAGAAGAGCATGCTTCTGGCTCTGTCATTAGTTGTAGTGGTTAATAACAAATCAAAGATAACACCATATAATCAAGTTGATGACTTAAAGGCTCTGAAGAAACTTAAGACTTTCTGCCTGTTGTGAAACTGGTGATGTAAGAATTGACTCAGGAAATGGAGATGGTTTTGGGGATTCAGAGCTTGAATCTGTTTGTAGGTATTTTGAAGAGCTGTCACTACAAAATACAGAGCTGATGGTGCAATGCTTCTGCAAGACAGAAATCTGTTCTGGAAGCAGCAATAAGCCCAGGGTTAATCTTAGAAATGAGTCCTTCTTGTAGATAATTCCAGAGCCATTTGCTTGCAGTCTTGATTTGTATGTACGTATGCTAAAAGCTATGACTATTGTATAGCTCACTACCTATTCCAGCCATCTTTAAAAGCTGTCTTTTTTCACAGAGAAGCTTTTTGATGAGTCCTCAGATGGATGCTTGGCACCCATGTCTTTTATGGCAGAAAGTAAAAAATGTGTGGGATCAGAAGTCTTAACTAGATTAATCCTTCTATTTAGTTACAGGTCCATGTCATTGTATACACTATAAGAAAGTGTTCAAAGCTCTTTAAGACTATTCATGTGTTAAGGACAATAGTTGCGTGTGGTGGGGAAATAAAGCAGTGTTTTAAATAATGCCGGCAGGCTCTATGTTTTTATCTGTGTCCTGTTTAAGGAAAGTAAAAATGACTAAAAATTGGTATGCTGTGGAAGGGTGCATAGAAAATATATATTTCTTGACATCCTTCCAAAAGTATGATTTAAGAACAGTTTTGTAACATTGGTGTTTTAGCAGCATTCTGGTAGCCTCAATTTTCTTTCTCTTGGAACATTTCCAGCTCTCACTTTCAAATTAGCCTGTTGTGTGATGCCTTACGAAACAAAATATCAGGAAGACACACTGCGACACTTATATATAAATTTGACCCCAGTATGTGCACAGCTTGATACAGCTATGAATTTTGTCCTTAAGAGACATTTTGGAAAGCATCTGATCATGTGTGCACATGCTGCACCTGTACCACCGTAGATGTACACCAGGCACAGCTATATAAGGAAGCCTGAGATCCACATCTCCAAAGCTGAAATGATTGTGTAGCTGTTAGGTCAACACTGAAAGGTGCTTTACCAGCATGGAAGGCAGAGTGTACCAGCCTCAGGTCTACATGGTTATCAAGTCAGTGCTGTGACAGCTTTCCGCAGGGAAAATGCTTGAGAAAAATCACCTCAAAAATGTATAGATGAAATGTATGCAGAATTAATGTACAGCCCTGGACATTTTCACTTAAACGCTAAAATATGGAGCTTGGGTTCTAACTACACTTCTGGCTCTGCGAAGAAAACCATACTGGTGTGATAGTGCCTGCCTCACTCTCTTGCAGCTGGTGACTCCAGGGAAAAGCAGGGTGTTGCAACTGGGAGGGTAGCAGCCAAGGCTGGTCAGGAAAACACCAAGTACAAACTCAGAGATGGCAGAAGATGTAATAGTTAACTGTTGGGGTATGGAAGGCTCAGCCGTGGCTGCTGTTAATATCCGGTGTGGGCCTCACAGTTCTGGTGGAAAAAAGGCCATGTGCTGTTATCTCCTTGCCAGAGGGAGGTGCAGTGGTATTGCAAGCATGGAGTTGGTGTGACTTGTGATTGTGGCCTAATGTTGAGCTGAACAAAAAGTTGATGAATTGTCATATGATGATTTGGGTTGGCAGGGACCTTAAAAATCATCTAGTTCCCAGCCCCTGCCATGGGGCAGGGACATCTCCCACTAGACCAGTTGCTCAAAGGCTCCTCTACCCAAGTCTGGAACACTTCTGGGGATGAGACATCCACAGCTTTTCTGGACAGCTTGTTCTGGTGTCTCACTAACTTCACAATAATGGCTTTCTTCCTAATACTTAATCTAAAGCTACCCTTGTTCATTACGAATCCAATACTCCCTGTCCTATCACTGCATGCCCTTGTAGAAAGTTCCTTCCAGCTTTCTTGTAGGCGTTGGAAAGCTTCTATAAAGTTTTCTGCAAGGCTTCTCTATCCCAGGCTGAACAAACCCAACCCTCTCAGCTTGTCTTTGCAGAAGATGTGCTCCATCCTTCTCATCTTCCAGTCTTCCTCTGGGCTCTCTCCAATAGGTCCATGTCCTTCCAGTGCTGAGGACCCCAGAGCTGGATGCAGCATTCCAGATGTGTCTCACCTGAGTGCCGTAGAGGGGCAGAATCCCTTCCCTTGCCCTGCTGCCCATGCTGTTTTCATGCAGCCCAGGACACGTTTGGCTTTCTGGGCTGCAAGTGCTCATCACCAGGTCATTTTGAGCTTCTCAACACACCCAAGACCTTCTCTTTGTGCCTGCTCTCAGTCCATTCTCTGCCCAGCCTGTACTTGTGCTTGCCCTGACCCGGAACTTGCCCTTGGCCTTGCTGAACTTCTCGAGGTTTGCACAGACCCACCCCTCAAGCCTGTGAAGGTCCCTCTGGGTNGAGATGATGTCAAGTGGCATTGCCGGGTGGGAGTAAAAGGAGACCGCTCGCGCTTTTCTCCTTGTGCTTGTGGCACTGGGAGCGTGTCTGCCTAGCTGTGTTTTCAAGGCTGAAGATATTTCAAGGACTGGTTTGCAGTGACAGAAAAAGCAAAGTTTTTTAATTTCTCTCAAATTGCTTTCTATGAGTTATGTTTAAATGGTTTTGAAGGACAGAGAGCAACGTGTCCATGCAGAAAACAGCCAGAGAAGTGGCTATGTTTCCTGTTCCTCTGCTTGCTTTGTCTTTGTTAATTTGCTAATGTTCAAAATGATACCGAAACCTAAAGGAGAAGGGAACAAGCCTGAAGGTCCTAGCCCATATGCCTAAAGATCGGCATAGACGTTCATCTTTTGGCATGACATCTTTCTTCATGTTTTCTGTCAGGAGGAGGCTTTCTAGGTAGAGCTGGAGAACAGGGATGTTTGCCCCGCTGGTTACCCCAAGTGGCTGGAGGGTATGGCAGGAGCCTGTCAGGCTGTGGTGCTCTCATGCTTGGAGAGTGAGCTCTTCCTCACCACGTTTTCGCTCTGCAGAAGACCCTCTGGCAGCGTGAGGATGTGTGTTGCCTGTTGTGCAGCTCCATAAGTTTGCAACTGGTCCGAGCATATAGGTGGAGGCAGGAGCCTTCTCACAGCCATTCCACAAACACCAAAGACAACAGAAGAAATCCAAGCACTTTGATGTGGTTCTCTAGGCCCCTGGTAAGCTGCCCAAACTAGTTTAACCAGGCCCAGAGGCAGAAGAGGTAGGAAGAAATGGGCTCTGCTGAATAGCCAAAGGAGTGCTTCCTTATCAGCCTCATTCCTGGGGAGCTTTTGTGCTGAAGTGAGCCTGTCCTGAAGGTACAGGAGTGAGATAGGCCTGCCTGAGACTGAAGGAGAAATGGGTTTTTGAATTAATTGTGAGGAGGCCATCCAGGGTCAGTAACTTGGTTCTCCTTTTGAAGGAAGGATGGGCAGGTGCTAAATTCAAGTCTGCAGAGTAATCCTGCTTGGGATGCAGGCTGTGACTGCCACCGCATCCCACTAATGGCCTTAGAAGGAAAAAGGGCACCTCTGGAGGTCACTGGTCCTTCAGATGGAGTGGGCCTTCAAACAACAGTGTCCGTATCTTTCTGTGGATGCAGGGTGACCATCAAATAAGGAAGGGATGTGACTCACCTGGCAAACAAAGACTGACAGCCTGTGCAGCCTGCAGCCAGATTTGTCGATCAAAGCTGTTACACACCCTGTGCTATGTGTGGTGAGCTCCTCCACCTTGATCAAGAGTCTAACAGCAGAAGAATGGATGAAATATTCAGTATTGAGAAAAAATTCTGCAGAAAAGAAACGGGCGCTGCAGAACCTGGGCATCTGGCCAACTTGACCAAAATATTCTTTAAAAATAAGATGGTGGTTTCTCAAAATTTTAGCCATATGGTTTGAGATGTTTTCAACTAAATCCTTGTAAACATTATCCTGTTAACATGAAGTGTTTGTAGCTTTATAGACTTTCTGATGGGGCTGTGAGACAGAGGTGCTAATAGTGAATCACCTGAATGGCAGGTGTTGAAGCCGTTCTTAAATAGACCAGAAGGCTTTTTTTTTTTTCCTTCCCTAATCTTCTACAAATACTGATTAGTGCTACAACAAACAAGACCTGTCTCCTTTTGTACCCATCTTCCCACAGAAGACAGAAAACACTCTGTCAGGAGTGGTGGGTTTGGGTTTTTGGTGGGTTTTTTCTTTTTTTTTCTTTTTTTGATTCCTTGATTTCAGTCTTGGGAAAGGAAACCCTTGGTGGTAAATAATTGCATTAGGAACTAGCAGGATCAGCTTAAATGAAAGTGCCTTGTTCAGGAATTCATTACTTAATTGTACAATGGACTTTCTCAGCACTGCTTCCTGGTATTCATCCAAGTCCTTCAGCTCTGATACTTGTAAACAATTAGCATTCTCCCACATGGCACACAAACACTTGATCAGTGTTTAACAAGATATTTGTGTGTGGCAGGAGTTTAACATCCTTAAGGAATCTTCCTCTATTCCTTCTGCCTTTCTCTTCCGTGGTCTTTCCTCCTAGTTACTGATGTATTCAATTTATATACAGATTCTAAATACAGCTATTTATATGTGATGCTGCTGTCCTCTCTGTTCTAAGAGCTTTAATTGCACAGAAAATACGAGGTTTTAATTGTATACCTCTAGTAGTCCTCTAATATTCACACCTGGTTTTCAGTTTGTTATAGGGGTAAGCTGCTGATGGGAACGTGATGTTCCCCTTTCTCATACTGGAAAAAATTAAGTGATTCCGAGGACTTCTGTGAGGTTCCTTTTATTGCTGTCCTCCTCTTGGGTTTGAACAGATTACAATGCTAGTTCTCTCTTGATTGGCCAAAAGCACAATACATGGAAGCAAGAATTATTATGAAATAAATGTGCATTACCCACTATGTAGCTTGACCACTGGGTGACATGGAGTTAGACCTGTGGTGCTGAACCTCTTATAAGGTGTTGAAATGGATTGAAAATCAACATATAAAGGAAGACTCTTAGAAGTACCTTTCTGAATCACAGGCCTTACTGTTGTGGAATACATACAAATGAGCAAAGCCTGGGAACTACTTCTTAGCCAGTGGTAAAGGGTAGGTAAGTAAAAACAACCCCCAGCTGAAGTAAAAGTGGTTGACTTTTATGGGCTTCTACAAAATGAGAGGTGTCCTAAACCACAGCTTTCTTTGAGTGAAGCATTGCCCAGCCCTGGTGCTAGTTTTATTGTCTGGTGATGAGACATGAAAATTGCCATAAAAAAGTTCTCTGTGCTGCAGTACTGCTTTGAAAAAGAACCAAGCCCCAAATTTTTGAATATTGTTGCATTAGCTTCCTGTTTTCATCAGATAATGCACCGCACACATGAATGATGTGTTTACCAAGAAGACCTTTTTTAAATGTATTGAAGTAATAGAAACAATGTTGTGGCNAGATGTGTCTCACCTGAGTGCCGTAGAGGGGCAGAATCCCTTCCCTTGCCCTGCTGCCCATGCTGTTTTCATGCAGCCCAGGACACGTTTGGCTTTCTGGGCTGCAAGTGCTCATCACCAGGTCATTTTGAGCTTCTCAACACACCCAAGACCTTCTCTTTGTGCCTGCTCTCAGTCCATTCTCTGCCCAGCCTGTACTTGTGCTTGCCCTGACCCGGAACTTGCCCTTGGCCTTGCTGAACTTCTCGAGGTTTGCACAGACCCACCCCTCAAGCCTGTGAAGGTCCCTCTGGGTGTCATCCCTTCCCTCCAGCATGCTGACCACACCACACCGCACAGCTTGGTGCGGTCAGCAAACCTGCTGCTGAGGTGCACTCGATGGCGGTGTCCATGTCACTGACCGAGATGTGACACAGCGCGGGTCCCGGCACTAACCCCTGAGCAGGTCTGGCTGGAGCCCGTCCCGTCCCGTCCCTCCCCTCAGCGCGGCCCCGGCCCCGGCCCCGACCGACGGCTGCGCGCCGCCCGCGCCC
>WBMY01005983.1:418460-447663 GCA_013397315.1 Donacobius atricapilla
CCCCCGGCATTATCTTTCTGCTTGTTTAAATTTCTGCACTATTCCACCACACAATCAGCTGAGTGCCAGTGCAAATACTTGTCTGTTGTCAGTAAGAAAGAAGACAGAGTCTATGCAGCATCCCACACATAAATGATTTTCAGTTCTGTCTTAAGAGTCCCCATTTATGTAATTCTTGTGCATCTTGCTTTGCCTTGTTCTTCAGTTGAATCTACTTCTCTCCTTCAGCCCTGTTTACATGGCTCACTTTTATGACCTCACTAAAAGTGAAATGTTCCTGAGAAATGCTGGCATGTGCTAAAATTGTTGGGAATGTTACTACCCATGGTTACTGCTCTTGGTGCTGCAAAAATTTTTGGGATTGGAACCCTTTGCCTGCCATATCTGCATCAGCATGTCTAGTCAACCCTGGCCTCTTTGCCAAAAATTATTGCCCCTCCTCAATAGCGGGGATGGAGTGTACAGTGGGTTGAGGAGGTTTCAGTCTAAACCAGGAATAGAATCATAGGTCTAAATCCAAATGGTAGGTAAAGAGTACATGCTGTGGGGGGAAAAAATGTATATTGTCTGGACCAGGATGAGAGAAGTAATTAAAAAAGCTGAGGTCTCCTATATGACAGACTTTTAAAAAACTTTATTCCTGTAGATAAAATATGAGATTTATCCGTAGTACCTTTTTTTAATTTTGTGATAGACTGTGAGATGGAATTAATTCCAATTAAAAAAAAAAACCCACAAAAATTTGTATGTAACTAATTGTGTTTGGTTCTTAGTTTACCATCCAATCTTCTGAGTCTTTCTCTAGATTACTGTAACTTATTTTGGTTTGTGCTTATTTGTTTGGTGTTTTGGTGTGGGATTTTTGGTTTGGTTTCATTTTTAAGTGCCAGGAAAAGACTGCAAAACTTCACATTTTTCAGATGAAGGGGTTTGTATGTCACACTTTTGTCATTAGTGCTCTGCTAATAAGGAGAGCAGTGGTAAGAGATTTAAGAATGCTTTACGGTAATTGTCAACCTCTAAAAATTTCTGGAAGTTGCTTGATCTTGAATGCTTACTTTACTCTGCAGTGTAATTATGCTGTATGCTTTTGTAAACATCTCCAGATTTTCTGTTCTTAGTTTGATTGTTTGGTCTCCATTGCACCCATGAATGCAAACTCAGGTCTGGTGCTTATAAACAGTTGCTTGTATATATCAGATGTACAAAGCAGAAAAAGGAGAAGGCTTAACA
Source organism: Donacobius atricapilla (assembly GCA_013397315.1). NCBI lineage: Eukaryota > Metazoa > Chordata > Aves > Passeriformes > Mimidae > Donacobius > Donacobius atricapilla. The sequence goes on from WBMY01005983.1 coordinate 419,694, forward strand.
AAACAAAAACAACAACAACTCCTCAAACAAACAAAAGCAAATGAACAAAAAAACCCCAAACAAAAACACGAAACATTTTTAATGCATTCCTACTGTGTGTTCATTTCTCTGCTTTTAAGGAGGACTTCAGAGGTCTGACATTTAAGGGCTTGTAGAGAAGTGCTGCTAGATTAACTTCCTCATTAAGCTGTACATCAGTAAATGGATTTTGGTGTTGTCAGAGAAGAGTTCCTTGAGGAATTGAAATCTTACAGAGTATTAAAGTTAATTGACTGGTTTTTAAGAGATGGTGCCCTGACATGAATGTATATTTTTATAGATAGCTGCATAAAATATTTTCTTGGTAGATCAGCTTTGTGATCTAATGGTTAAGTTATCAAAAATAATGATACAGTAAGTTCAACATGTTTTTAGATTGTGATCACAACTAAATCTTTTCAATACTAGTATATTGTTGCAGATAGCAAACTTTTGATTGTAGTATGTAATTGTGAATCTCAAAAATTGGTGATGATAAACTTCACAAAATTTTTGAACTAAAGAGTGATTAAACTTGATCCATGCAAGTTGTGGCATGAAATATTTGCCAAAAATTGTTAGTTTGTTATCTTCTAGTCCTGGGGAAGGGGGATCCTGGATGCAGCTGTTTCCTAAGTAGGCCACATCATGCTTTAGCAAAGAAGCCAAGAATACATTGTACAGAAATAAGTTCATTTGAGGTGATACCTATAGTAAAGTGATAAATTGATGTTAAAACTTACATTGCCAGTAATCTGTGCTGTTCTTACTGTCGTTAAATTTTCCTGTGTCTTCTTGTAAATGTAGATCTTAGAAGAAAAACAAAAGGCGTCAGATCAATTAATGCCATTAAAAAAACCCAAAATAGAACAGGCCACACATCTTCGCACAGCCCACTGAACTGCTACATGATCTCTTCTACTGTTACACTGTGTGCAGAAAATCTGGATGTTGAAAAAAATGATTGGACAAAAGAGAGCAGGCAAGGAAGGAAAAACAAAGTTGTCAGATCCTCCAGCTGCAGTAAAAAGCAAACTCAAATGCTAGTTGCTGAGGTTTCTACAGCACTTGGCTAATAATGCATTATCTTGCTGCATTCTTGACTTTGAGCAGTTATTGTGCTAAAGTGTGGGTCCCGGCTGTCAAAGTCTTTCCCACTTTCTGTGTCCAGGAATGGCTGGAGCTCTGAGAGAACAGATTGTCTGGCTCTTTTTTTCTTTTTTTTTTTTTTTAGCCAACCTTGTTTCCAATCTGGTCTGAATGCAATCAGTTATCTGTAGATAGCAAGCAGTGACTGGCTATGAATAACGTCTGTGTTAGTTAGAAGTGACATCTGTGACTTGCCAGACTGCCTACGTGAAATGCCTCCAATGATCTTGCTGTTGCTTATGCACCCATGTAGGAGGGGACAGCAGCCTTAGTGCAGGACCAGAGTGCTCTGCTTCACTCTGTTGACCTAGGTCATGCACTGCTCTAGCCTGAGATCCCAAATCCTGGTATCCTGTGATCCACTTTAAAATGGCACCAAGGCTGGAGCAGGGCCACATGCCACTCCTGTGATGGCTCTGCCCTCTTCTGCTGTTGTACAAGTGGTAGTACACAGGAAAACCAGGACTTCAGAAACCCTGTGTTCTGACACTTCTTCAAAACATTTCCTTTCCTGAAAGAGCTTATGTATTGAGCTTGACTCATGAGGATTTTGCAGACAAAGCTGAATTTTCACTTCAAGGGTCAAAACACAGATCTTTTGGAAGTGATGGATAAACAGTCGATCAACCTGGTGGTGGCTGAAGAGTATGTTTTAAAAGACTTCTGTAAGCTTCATCTGCCTCTAAGAAGGGAACAGGATATTTGGTCAACTGTAATTAAAACTAAGATCTAAAAGGCTCTAATTCCTCTGAGGTGCAGGTGTACCTAGTGCAGTATAAAATAAAGTCCGATTCAAAGGGCTGCAGTTACTAACTGCTTGCATTTACAGCCTAGAGAAGATACTGACGACAGATTGCTCTCACTGCCATGACAAGTTCTTTATCCCACTATATTTCATGGTGATGTTAGGCTTCAGCCTAGTGATCATGGCATCTTTCCCTACCTGCCCTGAAGTGTGTGTAGTGTTTGTACTGTTCATGTTTACAGGTGCATCAGTGTTTGCAACCATTCAGAAGAGATGGAAATACCCTTTTTAGGAGGGAAGAAAACTAACAAGGACAGTTATTTCAACAAAATCCATTTATTTATCAGTAATCTCTCACATCTGTTAGCTGTCCTGAGTGTTGATTTGACAAGGAATCTAGAGATATGCTTAAGTACAGAAGGCTTGTTTGCCATGCTCTTTCTTCTTGGCTGGTAGAAAGAGGAAAATGACTCTCACATATAAGCTATGGTGTGTTGTGCAGAGAAGCAATTTTAGAAAGAGTTGTATTAGTGATTTCCGTCTAAGGAGCAATAATTGCAGCTTTGAAACCTGCTAAAGCAAATGACTGAATGCTATCTGAGAATGCTATTTTTTTGAGTTGGACTTGATGATTGTTGTGCATCACTACTGATGCAGGATGTTCTATGATTTTTTTGAAAGCAAATCCACATCACAAGATACTTAGAAACTCAATTAGGGTTAAACTCATCAACACCAAGTAAGAGGCTTTTTTTTGATCTTTCTATCTCAGTTCCTGCTGAGTTGTGTGTAATAGAAATACCTTATCATTTGGGTCATGTTAACTTAATCCTGAACAAGATGCCCAAAGCATAACTATTACTTGTTTGTATCAATTGATGGTGAAAAGTTAAGGTAACTGAGTTTAGTTATGCCTAAGGAAATCAAACAGGATTGCAGGTTAGGATGCCTCACAGTTCTGACCAAGTTTGTGTGTGATTTGTCTCCTGGACCCTGGATGTTCTTTGGGACTTCTGTTACAAACAAATGAATAAAGCTTTGCTGCTGTGTCAGTATTTCTCAAGCCAGCAGGAGAGATTTTGGGCTTGCTGTTGGCTTTGTATCTATACTCTCCAAAAACCTGGTAGCAAACAGGATGGGTTGTTCTCCATCATCTATGTAGTTATTAACTGGTTGATTTGAGGAACTGTGCTATGCGGATATGAAGACTATCCTTTGAAACCAACACTTGAATCTGCACACAGGTCTTCTCTTGCAATGGATGAATTACTTGTTCACACGTGTTAAGGTGTGTATTTACAGAAGTTCTGTTTCCTGTCTAGCCAGGAGATGGCTCTGTCTAGCCATTCCCAAAGCACATCAAGATTTCTGAAGCTAGAGATGATTGGTATTCTTTGGGAGAAGTGTGTTTAAAATTGGCATTTTATGCATCTGTTTCATGAGTTGCAGGATAACTGCAGGGAAAAGCTTGACTTCTGAACAGAAGGAAGCAATTCTGAACAGAATTACAGTAAGAAGAATGGATGTATACTGACATGCTTGCCTGTAATTGGAGATCTGTTTGTAGAAGGTCAAGATAAAGGCCTTACAATAACCAGAACCTGGCTAAAAAAGCCTGGCAAGCAGTCACAGCATTGTGTGGCTGCTGCAAACACTGCCTTTGGGCTGAAGCATAAGCAGCTGTGAAGTCTTGCTTTCTTATTTCTTTACAAGTGTTGTTACACCTAGTAGCTGCTTCCACTGATCTTAAAATAAAATAAAATAATAATGGTACATGCTGAGTGGACTCATGTGGTTAAGCCACTGATACTTCAGCCCATATCAGTCACAGGAAGAAATGGGAGAGCTACTGACACGGTCTTTGGTACTTAGTGGTCTAGTACAAGATTGGGGGATCCAAGAGGTGTGAATAAACACAGACTATTTTACTAAATTGACACACCAAGGCAAATATTTGGGAACACCCATCAAGAGCAGTTGTCCTCTGTCTGCTGCAAAGAGTGAGGAAAGCACATGTTGAGAGTCTTATGTGCTGCACTGAGGGAAATATGATATGAAGGAAATGTTATGTATATGTAGATTTTATAGTTAAAGAACGCAGCTAAAAGAGCAGATGCAGTCTGAACATGAGTTGTATTTTTGACCTATTAATGCAGGTGGTAAGGATCATTATTAATACTTTCGTATCATCTGAATGTGCACAAGTGAGTCCTTGGTGATGAGGTCATGTAACTACTTAGTAACTTGTCTACTGATGTAGCTTCCTAGATCTAAGAAAACAGGAGTGTTTTTCTCGTGGGCAGTAGGTTATTAACAGTTGCTTTTTTCCTAAAATCAAATTAAAACTGGCTACTTGGGTAGTATAAAGCTCTTTATTGTTCTTGTGGCATCTTCTCTGTTGCGTTGCAGATGACATGCTGAATTTAGACACACATTGATAAATCTGTAGAGTATTCACCAAACATGGGTCTCTTAAGGTAGAAGATTTTAGTCTAATTTTACTCTCTACTAGTAACAAATGTTGCTAAGACTTTACATAAGCAAACATTACTGAAAAAGGAGGGAACTGCAATTTCCAGCTAGTAAATATTAGAAAGTTTGACATTATTATTGTCCCAACTTCTAGACAGCTGGACTTCTCCTGAGTTTTCATTATAGTTTTGTTTCAGGTGGGAGAAATGTGAATATATTTGCTTTACTTTTTCCCCAGTGGCTTTGTGGAACTGAGTAACTTTTGGGCATACAAGGCTGACTTGTTTGGCTGTGTTATTGTTGGGGTTTCTTTATCTGATATTTTAATCTTATATATTAAGATTACATATATTATATATATATATACTTATATTTTTATATATATAAAAATATATATATAATAATACTCAAGTATTTCTGACCATTTATAAAATCTGTATGGCTGAATGGTCTTGTATAAATGTTTTGCAGTGTGACAACATAAGAAGAGCTAATCAGTAGAGGGAGCTGTGTGGAAGATCAGTGGGTTTTCACTTTCTGAGGTCCAAGTTCTGCAAGGCAAGACAAGACTATTTAAAAAGGTTTGGAAACTGGCCAATTTGCTGTAAAATATCACTGGCTGTTTTCTTGAGACACTGGTGTAAACTGATCTAAATGCATTTCTATACAAATAAGTATAACTGCAATTACTCTTTTTCAGATGTTCATGAAGCCAGAGGCTGATCATAGGAAAGTTAATTTTGACATGCAGATCCCAACTTGGGCTGTATGTATTTTGAGCAACAAGTTGCAAAAGAGAATGAAAAGCACTGATTTTTTAAACCCTTGAGTATCTGAGAGGCTCCTCAGTACAGCAAACATCTTTGTCTTATTTTTTCAGAGCTGATTTACAACTGTACAAACACCTACCCACTAAGAAAAGTAATTGTACTTGATTTTTTTCCCCACCCTCTTTAATCCTTGTACTTTTTATAGCTCTAAAGTAGGATGGCTTGACAGCTGCCACATGAGCAGCTGGGACATCCTTATTACCACTCATCTTGGAGAAGGGTGGGATAGGCAGGTGAGGAAGGAATATTTACTACAATCATGTAAAAAGAAGTTATTCCAAACTCTTGGCACATTTAAGATCAAGAGGATTTAGACAGCAGACTTGAGCTTTTTGTGATTCTTTTTCTCCTTCTGGGTCTTCCAATTCTGTGAGAATTAATGCAGCACTGTGAAACAGAAGGTTTGCATTAGTAAGCTCTTCACTTCTGATGCGCAACAGCTGGTTGTTGAACATGTAATTTTGCAAAGTTAAAATAAGTGATTTAAGAAAGGAGCTTTTGCTTGTAACTTGTGCATGCATGTAATTAATAGGTTTAAACTTTTCCATCTGCATGATTGTTCTTCTGCATTACATAAGTCTTCAAGAACAGGTTTAATTACCTAATTAAGGCTATGGGTATTGTTTCCTGTGGAACATTTTAATTACAAATAAAATCTGAGGTGCAGTGTCTAATGTTGAAGGAGAAGGTTTGTTCTGAGATTTTACAGCCATTTATGCTGGTGTAACTCAGTAAACGTTTCCATATGAAACCCTAAGGAGTGGGAACATTTATTTACATATATCCACCCACAGGAGCAATTCCTCTAAAGGTAGCCTGCAGAAGACATTTTTGAAGGTGCTATCAAACCACCTTTGCTTTGTTCCTTGAAGTAGGAGGCCTAGAAATGGTTGCAGTTAAGTGGTATATATATTCTTTAAATAATTGTTTCTTGTGCATGTGTTGGATTTGTTACCTACATCTTGATGGACTGGTAGTCCGGTTCTCCACAGCATGTGTTTTGAAGGTTTGCAAGGTACAGGACAACAAATGGAATTTCTTCAAAATTTACATCCCTGAAGTATTAGAAGGTGTTAATTATTCTTTAATGATTAAAAAGGAATTCTCCATTTCATACATCAGATTTTTCTTTGTGATGGGAAGACATTAGAGAAAATACCTACTTAGACTTTCTCTAAGTTCGGGATTCTCAAAAGTGTTGGTCTTTTGAATTAAATATTGAAACCTGGAAGCAGATTGGCTGAACTCTTACTTGGTTCTTCAGATTTTATTCTTTTCAAGAAGGCATTTTATGTGAGAAGATACTCTCTTCTCTATCCCTCAACTGTCAAGAAAATGCAAGCCAAAACCTATATTTTCCAGCTGTTTTTTCAACCAAAGCACCAAAAAGCAGATAATCCTATGTGTATGGCAATGTCTCAAGAACTAATGCTTGTACCCGAGTTTTCTGTTAGCCAGGACCTGAAGCTTTAGTGTGAAAATGATTTGCAAGTAAGAAAAACTTACTTGGAAAAGGACACTATAAAGATCAAGCCCATAGACTGCTTTTGTGGAGGAAGCCATGTTCTCCTTTCTACAGGAAAGAAAGTGAAACAGATGGACCAAGTGGTTTGGCAGAAGCAGAAAGTTTTATTGTTGGAAAGGATTAGAGTTTAGGAATTTTGGTTTAGTGGCTTGCACACACCCTTCTGACTAAGTACTTATTAATTTTTTTTAATAAGGATGTGGTTTGAGATGCCGAATTTCTTGAGGGGTTTTGTTGAGAGGTGGGGGAGGTAGTCTTTCTTGACAATTTAATTCATATATGCTTAATGCTATGAACTGGAAATGCAGCATAGAGAAGGCTCTAAAGATGAGCTCCAGAAGTCTCTTGCTGGGGAGAAGAATATCCGTGATTTATTTGCCCTAATGAAGTGAAATGTGGTCACAGATATGTGTTTTCATTCAGGCTTTCCAGTGACTGGGAGAGTTGTGATGGAAACAAACCAGATTTTCATGCCACTTCCAGAACAAGTGTGAGCCTCTTTTGGGACTGGCAGTGAGAGAGGTTAACCTATTTCTTCTCTATTGGTGAAGCATTATGGAATGTACATTCTGTGGATGGTTCTTGTTCCCAGTAAATTTCTTTCTCCTTCAGCAGTCCTTGTCTGGCTCAGGGCCCTGGAGTGCAGCAAATCAGGTGGATGGAAGAGATGCCTCCACCTGGCTGTTGGGGTAGTGCATTCGGAAAAGCAGCCATGGCGTTACACAAACTATAGCATAGCTATTCAGGCTCTAGCCATAGAATGAAATGAAGGAAAAAATCCCCAGCAATTTCAGGCTTGTTAAGCTTGTTAGGGATTTCAAGTTAACGTATTTCAGGGCAAATGCCTCTTGTACCCACACAAATAATTAAGAAACTTCTGAACTCAGTTTGCATTAATTACTCTGGAAACAAATTTTAGTGAATACAAAATGAATTATTCCACCATAAGATAGATGAAGGTACTTCTTAGAATAAACTACTTTGCATCTTTTAGCTGTCAGCGTGCTCCTTAAATTGTGCTATTACTTGCTTGTATCAACCTGTCTACTGTTGTGTCCTTAAGTGCCCTGGAATCATCTTCCTTGCCTATAAACTTGCCCGTGTGTGTGTACGCATACGTATACACACATGTAGTGTGTATCTTGTTTGTAAGCAGAGCTAGAGCCTGCAACCCAGCCTGTCTTCGTTGTAACTCACTGTCTCTGTGCTCTGCTGCCCTGTTGTCTTGGTTCAAGATCTTTCCCTCCCTGCCCTTCAGAGTCCTGTCCTGAGAATGGCAACCAAACTGTTGAAAGAGGGAGGGAGTGTCTGGATCCTACTGCAGTGAAGTTGTCAAAACTGAGATAGCCCTGGGGAGAGAAATCCCAAGGCCTGTATTGTGTCACTTCAGGTCATAAGACAGATGATGTCTTATGGTCCTCCTTTTTGCCAAGCAGACTACCATGGATATTTTTGCCATCAGAAAATACTTGGAACCTGAAGCTTCATTAAGATCTTAAGCAGAAAAAAAATCTATTGCAAAGTCCAGTCAGAGTGCTGGGCACCCATTATTCCTAGGCAGAGGAGTGAGCAGGAGATGCTGGGCTAAATGTAAAGCAGACTGCATTCTGCACTGAGCAGATCATCCTCTCTAACCTGGCTTACTGTGGCTTTCTGGCTTGCTCTTCTGAAAACTCTGCCTTTTCAGGAAAGGTGGCTCTGCACCAGCAGTGTCTTTGCTGCAAGGGCAGCCTCTGGAAGTGCAGATGCTGTTACTGAGCCTGCTCCTGCTGTCCCTTTCCCCTTCCCTGAGATCTCCTGGCACTGCTGGAGCCTGGTGGACCAAGATCCAGTCTCAAACAGCCTCCAGTGCATGGTCAGTCCTCTCATCCCAGTACTTTTCCCTCCCTATAAGCAGTTCCAGTGATTTATGTGGCTTAATGGAAGTTGTCTTCTGTTACCTTTTCCTTCCTTTCCCTGCTCTGCACAGCAGTACCTTGTGTTTTGGCCTAAGGCTATGGGCCTCCCTAAGCAGCTTTCCTCCCAATTTCTGAGTCCCAGCTCAATCTGCTGCCTTGGTGTTGGCCATTTCCCAACATTGCCAGTGCTGACTATGCTGCTTATTTATCCCATTGGACATTATTAAAATAAAGCTTCAGTGTAATTTTTAGGTAATTTGGCAGATGAGTGCTGTTTGTACCTAAGGTGTCATAATTTCACTGATATTCAGAGATTTAACTGAAAGTAACAATCCTTTCTACATTCTGTCAAGTATTGAAGTCTTGTCTGAAACTTAACCTTAAACAGCTTTGCACTTAGAACATTTTTCTTTGGAATGTTTTTTTCCCCTTGATGAGCAGCTGTTTCCAGATCCAGACTGTTGGTGTTAGCGCTCCTGTTCACCTGAATCACCTCTTCTGCCCCTGAATATCACAGCTCCTTGTTAGAATAGGGGATGAGGATGGGGAAGGAGATTGGTTGTTAAATCTCTTCCTGTCCTTCCGCTGGCAGGAAGATGGCGATTCATCCTGTCAGCTTTCACTTGGAGCATTTCTAGACCCCAGATGCGTGTTCTCAGCATTCCCAGATTGACTCTACTTCCTTAGAAGCAGAAGCTGTGGGGGGAATGCAAGAGACTTCCAATTTTAGCAGCACAAGAGCTATGTAAATGCAGCTATATCATTGCTGGGCCAAGCTGGATATGCAGCTGCACTGCATCATGTGGCTTTATAAGCCTGTGTCTCCACCAGCTCATGAGTCTCTGTTTTTGATCTGTTTCTTGGTGTCGGCATGCACGTCTTTGCAGATGTGTGAGCTCAGGGGTCCAGCCCGGGACAGCTGTAATTCTTTATCTTACATTTCAAGCACTGGCTCTTGAGCTGTGATTGGCAGGGAGCCCAGCAGCCATATGGCAAAGGGCATATTGCCCAGTGCTGAATTCTCTTCACTGACTCTATTTGGAGTCATATCTAAGTTTTGAACCCTCCAAACTTTTGGATGGACTAGCCTGTTCTTCCACTTTGAAGCACTCTCACTGGAAACAAGTGGGCAACTGTGATCCTTGAACTACAAAGGAGGATTATAAACTTTTTTCTTACCAACCCCATGAAAGGAACTCTCCAGCACAACTTTTCTTAGGGAGGTGTGCTTACAACGTGATAAGCAACATGAGCAAACCCAGAAGGGTGATGAAGTAGCGACTTAAGACATAATAGCATTAATAAAGAGATTATATCTTCTAGATCAGTAGTAACTATTTCAGAAAACCTAGTCCATCAGTTTCTGATTAAACTTTACATACTGAATCTTGCTTTCTTTGGCTCCCAGGGCTGTCCTGGATTGCTTGTGTGTTACACTATAAAGTTAGGCATTGGTATTTTTAATAAATGCTTATTCCTGTATCTTGGTCTAATGAAGAGATGTTTCAGGATAAGATGAACATTGCAAAACCTTATTTCAGTGTTTATTTTTCCTCAAATCCTGTTACAAAATGACAGGTTGCACAGCAGCTAAAGCAGGATTATCAAGGGAAGCCATCTAGATATTAACTGATTAAATTTTAACTAAGCTTTTCATGATAGAGCTGTTTTGTCAGTCAGGTCCCTGCTTATGTATGCATTTGAAGAATGGCATTAAATTAACTCTTCTCCTTGAGTTAAAATTTACACAGGCATTTTAGCCTGCTGTCCAATAGTTTTCTACTGTAAAATTTGCAAAAATCACTGCAGAATGGTATGATGATTAAATCCACTGTAAATTACTTGTTTTAAATAAATGCGTGCCATATAGGTAGTAGAAATTCACGCCTCATTGCTAAATTTGAAATCTTAACTCTAGCTTTTTTCTTCCTGTAAAGCGTGCTAAATGTTGTTAGATACCTGAGGATCATGGACCATTTTTCAGTAATACTGGCTTCAGATTTCTTCTAAAGGGAGAAATTAATATGTTGCATCTAATTACTAACAGAGTAAAATCGGTGGATGGTCCCTGGCAACCACTGGAGTAATAAAATTCTTCCCTGGGTTCAGGTTTAGAGCATCCTCTGTCAGAGTACATGACTTGATGTTGAGATGCTTTCTATTTCATTGTGTACACCTAAAGCAATGTGTTTACCGAGGCACAAAGACTTATCTGTACAGATACTCAAGTTTTGAGGTCTAAAGAAAGTGGCCAGCTCCAGGGAAGGGGCTGCTGGTGTACATGCTGGTTGTGTAAGCATACCAGTACACACCTGGAAGACTCAGGCACAACTGCTTGGTTTTAAATTTTGAGAGATCCTTTTCTGAATATATTTGACAGAAACAAGCACAGAGGTTGCAAGCATATGTACTTAAAACATCTCCTACTCAATTCCTCCAATTTTGTCTTCTTGTCTGAAAAGCAGGTTCTTGTTGAAAAGATTGCTCCTCCTAGAGAGAAGGCAAGGACCAAGTGTTTGTAGATTAAGGAGATATAGACCTTTGCCACTTAAGAGATCAGAGAACGGTGTGTTTTGCTGTACTTCTGCGACTAATTGAAAGGTAATGCCTTAGAAGAGAGGTGGGAGACAGAGGACAAAAGAAAGAAAGAGAGAGACTATAGTGTGCAAGGCACAACCACAAGCTGTACTACTTTGCTGCCGCGGGCATGGAAGGAGAGGGCACTTCAATGTACATTAGCGGAGATGGAATAAAGCTGTGAGACAGAACTGTTTATGACTTGTGTGTTATCACATCTCAGCCTGTCAGCCATAGAGGCTAGGGTTTTATTTTGCCCTGGACAGTTTTACTAAAACTCCAGTGTTGCCCTGTGTTGTGGTTGTGTCCTCGGAGGTGTCACATGTTGGCATAAACTGCTCTTGCAGCTTTGCTGCTGGGACAGGTGGAAAGTATGTGGGTCTCTGCTGGTATCTTAGTGGGATGTGATATCTAATAGCTTTTGTTTGCATGTGTTCTTTGTAATCATGCTTGCAGAAGCTGATATTCTGATATCCAAGTGAAAGGGCTTTTTCCCATTAGAGAAGGGAAGTACAGTAACTGGAAAAAGGCTAATTTCTTCTGTGAAGATTGAATTTAACCCATATGAATTTAAACTGCTTTTGAGAATTAAAACTTAATTTAGGCAGGGTTTGTTTGTGCTATGAACAGGCTTATTATAGAGGAGATGACCTTGGTTTGCTGTAGGTCGCAATGTTTACTCCTGTGTGTAAATTGTGGCCCGTTGATCAGACAGGAAACGTTTTGGGTTGAAAGCTTCCTGTCATGTCCTCATTCATGTGAAAATGAAGCTTCTTACTGTTACAATCCTTTCTGGCACATCTTCTTACCTGTGTTCCAAGGGTTACAAACTAAGAAGCTGAAGGAACTGCACTGCAGGCATTCCAAAGAGACTGCAGCAAAGGATGCAGCTCTATCCAGGCAGAAAATGGTTGGCCTGAAAAAACAAGGCTGGGACTGTGGGCTGTTGCTCCAAAGAAAGTGGGGAGAGAGTTAAGTGAAAAGGAATTTTAGAAAGATGAATGACGTGTATACTTCTTGTGCTCAGGGCAGCAGACTTTTACTTAGAACATGGTTTATGTGTGAAGGAGGGTCACACCGAAGGAAGATCGAGTATTGGGAAAGGTCTGAAGTGAGTCATCCAAGATCTAAAGCTATGTGCATCCAGTGCTGATGCAAACTGGCAGATGTGGGATGACCACATATGCACCTTAACAAGCATGACCTATATCACATGATCCTGTGATAATTAAAGAGTGACCGTGCTGACTGAGCCCAGTCTCCTCACCTTACAGCAATCTAAAAAACAAACAAACCATGTCTCTTTAATCATCCAAGGGAGTACAGCTTGTACAGCCTGCTTAAAATGAATCCAAGTTGGCATGTCAGACATCAGCTAATCAACAGATCTGCTCTTGCAAGTGTCCACTCCTCTTAGTCCTCCTCAGTAATACTACTGTCTGCATGTTTACTCCCGTGGGAAGGAAAGTTGCAGGTTTATGAGATATACACAAGTCCTATGGGACCTGCTGCAGCAGATTCATTGAACCTTATCTTGTGGTAACCCTGTTTGTCTCTTGGCCAGGTATAGGCTTCTCTGTAGCTAGGAAAACAAGGGGACTTGCTTTGGGTGTAGAGGCATGTGATGGATTTGCTGCATTTCACATGACTTATTTTATTACCTGTTTTTCATTTGCTTAGTAAAGATTCTGACCTCTACATGAAAAAGTCTGTTGGATAGTGATGGCATGGAGAACTTGGCAAAATCAAAGCATTTGCAACATCTGTATCTTTGAAGTGCCTGTTTAATAGTGCCATTGTCATGCCAGTTGGAGGCAACACTTCTCTTTGCAATTGAAAGGCTCAGCAGAGGTAGCTGATAAGCACTAGTGCCCTGCTGGGAAATTGACCCTTTGAACTGGGAAGAATCTCTGCAGATAAGCAAGTAATGGAATTTTTATCAGGTCTTGCTTTTTATTGTAGCTTGTTTAGGGTTGTCAGGCTTTCTATGTAGCAAAAGTGTTTTCTCTCTAGTCTAGTAGGTGAGGGGGTAATGTAATATTCACAAGCTAAAGTTGCTGCTTCCAGGCTTGGAAGGGATAGCCATGCCATGGTCTCACAGAACAGAAAAGAAACAATGACAGTATAACTTAAATAACAAACATATGTTGATTTAAAAGCCAAATTTGCTGAGCATCCTAACTCTCAAGGGAAAGGAGAGGAGTTTTGAGGATACTTTTAGTGAAAAAACTTTAGTTCTGTCCTATGAAGATCCTGTTTCTTTTTTTTTTAAGCCAGGAAGTTTATTTAACAAACTTCAGTTTTAATTTCACAATAGAAATAAGCTAAACTAAATAAATTGAATAAATTCCTCTACATTAAACCTCATAGAAACATTTGTTTCAAGAACATAGCAAAGCTTGAAAGCAAAGCACCATTAAACTCTGGGCTTTTTCTGTTCAAATGAGAATCTGCTTTCATTTAAAACAGGGATTGAGCTTTTCAAGTCTTTTCTTTCTAAACCATAAAACTGAACCATTAGACTTCTTGTCTCAAATCCCAAAGAAAAAAGCAATAAGAAGGAAACTAAAATTCAGACTTGACCTGGTTTTGAGTCATGTAGTGTCCCTGTCCTGAACTGTTGATATTTCCAGTCTGGCCATTCCAGGAAAGCACAGTGTGGGTCTTGTGGAAGGCCTGCTGTTGTCTGTGGCAGTGTTTGAGTTGGCTTTGCACGTTCTGAACGGGGACGTTGCATATTCAGCCTGCACAATCTGTTTAGCAAAGCAGCCATTTCTGGGAGCCTACACATCCAATACAGATTGTTTGAGTTGTGAATTTGAGACAATAGCAGAGAAGATATGACTCTATTAAAGATGTCAAATTGAACAAATCCATCTCTTGGATGACCTACAGATCAGAAGAAAGCTCTGAGGGAGAATACAGCAAAACAATGTGGGAAGCTGCTGCCATTGCAGTGGGGGACGGGACGTGGTTGCTCTGAGTACAAATTAATCAAGTTCAGGCTGGCATTCCTTCGTGTCAGGTTTCCCCTTTGGTCTCCCTAAGACACTGCTGCAGTGGAAAACCTTTCTGTCCAAGTAGTTTTATACCACTTAATTGCTCTTTAAAATGTGCCTCATTCCTTGCTAATGATGTGGCACTGCTGTGCGATATTAATGAATTTGTAATTTAAAGAAGGGAGGCAGGGGCTGACATATGGTGAATACATGCTTTAGTTCTGGTAAGCACATGATTTTGTAGATAAACAAAGCTGTTTCCTTATCCTCAGCATGTACTTTTGTGTTTTCTGATAATGAGAAAGAATTAACAGTGTTAAACTTGATTGAAAACAGCAGTATCTTCTGAAATTAATATCTGTGTGAATGACATTGAAAGTCCTCTCCTTTTTTGCATTTACTCTAGCGTTCTTTTGTAAGTGTAATATGCATTAAAAAAAAATCATCCAAACTCAAAAAAGGAGTTTGAAATTTCTCTAATTTTGTTTTCAGAACAATGTTCTCTCTGCATTTGCTTCTTAAATGTATATAACTAAAAGCTATTTTTATTAAAAATTGGATTCTATCAAGAAGTTTCCAAATGATGGAAGAGTTTGTGAAAGTATTTTATAACATAGATGTTTTGCATTGAAGTTTATAACTACTTCCAGCACTCAGGCTGGAGTAAATCATAGCTCCAAAATTTATTTTTGTAAGGACATGTTTAAAAGACGTGTAGATGCGGCACTTGGGGAACATGGTTTAGTGGTGGACTTGGCAGTGTTAACAGTTGGACTTGATGATTTTAAAGGTATTTTCCAAACTGAATGATTCTATTATTCTTAGAAAACTTATGTAAGCCTAAAAACTGCAGGAAGGCAGCAGTTACACTGCTATTCCACATTTTAACCATGTTTATTAAAGTCAGTGGAAGACTTCTCAAAAGCCAACACTATTACCTGTCTGGGCAATGTTTCATTTAGCAGTAACTGGTCCTCGGACCCTGAGACCAGATGCTCGACTGTCCAAATCCATTGCCCTGGCCCACAGTTTCCCTGAACTGTGCTAGGCACCACACATGTGCTCTTGTCACAAACACTGCTCTTGAGTGGATTGTCTTTTTTCACATTCAGCATGTCTGAAATACTCATCAGGAACTGAGAATGGGTGTTGTGTGTGTTGGGGTACTACATGAAAGCATGGGCTCAAGGACTCTTTGAGGTAGCACTGGAGGACTGTGGGGGGAGGATGGGGAAGCCCAAGCCCAACCCTTTCCTGGCTCACATGGTAGGAACAGTCCATGGCCTTGCCTGTATCCTGCTCACTGTGCCCAGTAGTTCTAGTTACTCAAAACTACCCTGTGAAGTGTACTGCCAGTGAGAGGGTGGGAGTGACTGCAGGCTGGGGCTTGCAGTTAGGCCCTGTTCCTTTTTCATTTACTAGTGCAGAGATGGTCAGAGTGTCCTTTCCTTCAAAGGAGGGCCCAGGTACTCTAAGTGCTGGTATTTGGGGTACGGAGGGTATTTGACACTGTGCAGGCTGCAGCTGCCTGTGTCTCACTGGTCCTCCCAGACCATGCTCTGACATGAGTGTTTTCCAGAGCCTCCTGGGCTGGGGGGCTGAAGGCTTTCAGCAGTGTTCTCAGCAGAAGTGCACAGCATGGCCTGCTCACCCAGTCTGCCCCTAGGGGCTCCCTTTTTGGTGACTGCCTGTCTCCACGGAGGCAGGGGGCCAGAACACCACTCTGCACCTACAAGATACAGGTGCAGTTAGTTTATTCTGCATATGCAGTACATGAGAAGTTAATTTAAGGTGTAAAAAGAGGAGCTGGGTTGGAGACATGCTGTGATGGGTACCCTTCCTGAGACTGAACTGTGATCAGTGATCTGTCCAGAAAAAAAGTTTGGCACTGCTGCCTTGTGGTAGTGTTGTGGAGGTAGCATCACCTCTAACTATTTACTGAAGCATTCTAGCAGTGAGTCTCTTTGAGTTTGTTGGGAGGGAGGCAAGTGCCATCAAAAATAGAAACTAGTTTATAAAGATCTCTGGCATAACATAAGTCTATTCTCAGTTTATAAGATCACACCCCTTTTAATATTAAGCCCAGCCTCCGAAGTGCCTTCACTCTGCCAAATCTGAAAAATGTCTTTGTGCCCTTGAGTTGTGGGAAGAAAAAAGAAGAGAGCATGCAATTTGGGGTCATCCTGTAATTTTTTTCTCACCTTTTTCTTTTGAAATAGAGAAGTGATCTATCCCTTCTTAGCTGTTTCCATGGACTGAGCTGTAGATTTAATTTTTTTAACCCCTTGTTATTTATGCTATGATGTTTTCCTACAAATTGACTGTATTGTGAACAGCACAGTGGATTATTTTTTGTTTCTTCTTCATTTTGATTAATAATGTCTGATTTCTTCTTATGCCTCTTACACAGGGGTTTTATCTCTGCTCTTTGAAGCAGACCTACACCTATGACAGCAATTAGACAAACTCCAGGGACTGAACTTGGTCTGCTCCCCCCAGAGGGCTTCTCCTCAGAGTCCATAAGCAAGAGAGCTCCATGCAGATCAAAGCATGTTGCTGCATTGGTCTAGATAAAAGATGTTAATGATGGAACCTTTACTAATCAAAGGCAAAGTTCCAGTCATTCAGAACAAACCAAGCTATTTGTTGCCAGTGTTTCAGGTACGCTCCTTTGCAGGTGAGTTGAGGCAGCGCTGCTTTCAACATTCTTGTAATTGTTACCCCTTCTGGCGAAACATGTTTTCTTGAAACATAACCAGCGTTGGAATAGTGTGACATTAATTTCTCTATTGTCGCTAAAAGCTTTTCTTTGCCTTCATTTAACTACATCAAAGTAGCAAAATGTTGATGATACACTGATGCACTATTTTACAGTACTGTCAAAGCAGCTTTCAAATAAGTAATGCATCTGTGCAAGAAAAGGGTGGTATCAGCCCATCTTTCAGATGAGGAAAGCTGATGAAGAATGCCGGTCACAGGAAGGCAATACTTAACCTCTATCTGTATTTGAGGAGCTGGGTTTACATAGGGCACTCTGTTTTCATAGCTGTTACTCCTTTCTTTAAATATTCTTTATGGGTCTAATGATACTGAAACTTCATTCTGTCTCATCGACCAGAATTTCAAGGGTAATATATAAGTATCTTCCTGAAAAATGTGACAAGATACTATGATTTGGCAGGGGGTACAGTTCCTGCTGCTTAGGATAACTAAGAAAATGTACAGCTCTGCCTCAGGTAGTCAGCATTGTCCAAAAAGGAAAGCTCAAGGGATTCAGTCTTTCCCAGGACAACCTGTGTGCTTAATTACTGCCTTGGTGTTCAGAGCAGAGACTGGCTTTCTAAGCCATGGGGTTTGCTTTGGGTTCTCATTAAGTGTTGTATGCTGTAGTGTGACACACAATATGCCCTGCAGTGTGTCATGTGCTGTGATGCTAATCAACATTCAATACCAAAGGAGGAGAGCAGCTGCTCCACAGTCAGCATGTCTGAACAGTCCTGCACTCAGCAGGGTATCACTTAATTCACGCTAATGGATAAAAAACTGGCCTCATAACACTTGTGTAAATGAGGCTAATGATAAGGGAAAAAATGCAAACTAGTTTCCATTTATTCATGGAGATACGTGTAATTAGAGGTAATAGCTGGGTCCAAAAACTTGCTCTCCAGCACTTCTTTGTTGATTATACAAAATGTGAATGACTTGTTCCACTGTTTCTCTTTTGTGAAGTTATTAACTTCACATAGGACTTGAAACGTGTATGCTCTTAAATTCTCATTGAGAGAGTTATAAGACTTAATGGGAGAAAGCTACAGATAATTGTGGCTCGTAAACTTACCTCAGTCATTTTCAGCGTGGTGACGGATCTCCATTGTGAATCCACTGCTGGCAGGATCAGCATATCGCTTCAGGTTTTTGACCTTCTTCCATTAGCTCTACTGTCTTCTGTAGATTAGAGAAATCAAGAGGAGGCAACTTGTCCATTGCAGTGATGGCAGCTGAGTAATAAGGTCGTAATTAGGTACAGAAGTCTTATTTTAGCATCTGAGCTGTAGAGTACTAACTGCCCTCTTCCATTTGCCCAGCATTGTTCATTTTCCTCTTTCAGGAAGTCTGTTATTCCCCTCACAGGTGCGTTGTCCCAGTGGCACTGCTGATGCCACTTGATCATACCATGTCTTGAAGGATCAATCAGTCACATTGTGACATAGTCTAATGGTATCAAGCAGAAGCTGATCTACCTGAAATTTTAATAAGTCATCATCTAGTTGGGTTTGCTAAGAAGTGCTGAGTGCATGCTTCTCACCCTGCGCTACACTCTGGTTTTGACTGTGCAGATTTCTCCAAGTGCAATTTCACCTGTGTGATGTGCAGGGAAGAAGGAAATCCAGCCTAAATCAAATTTACAGCAGGAAGCTGATCAACACTTGAGGCTCTGTGGTCCCAGCAGAGAGCCAGTCTGGGTTTATGTAGGCAGTCCTTATTTTTTGTAGCCTGATGTTGTGCAAGCTAGCTACATAAAATTCCATGATAGTGGGTTTCACTCCTGCTAAGCAGGCCCCTGTCTGGACCTCTGCACAGTAACTAAGTCTTGAAAAATTTTAGTCTTTTTTTATCTGGCCAGTACACCAAGAATTCATTGAGGAAGGACATTTTAAATCCAACTGTATAATGGCACCGTGTTGATTGTCAGTATTCTCCATTCTTGATTATCCATTTCCTAATGCAACTGTAGCTAATTTAACTAGACGGTCTTTTCAAACCTTTTATCTTTTTTCTTGTTTTCTTTTCTTCGATGTGCCCATTAGGCACATCTATTAAGTTCCTCTTTCTGTGCACAGAGCTTATGCAGCAGTCTGAAGGTGTGTGTGGGATATCTGCTGATGAAGGCAAATTGTCCAAACCTAAAAAGTTATTCTTGCCCAAATCCTCACCGTGCTCTTTGGTGGAAAAAGTGGTTCTTGCCTTAAACTTAGTGGGAGGTTCAGAGTACCTTCAGAAGACTCGGGTTCTTGTTACCAGGTGGAAGTGAAGCCCAGGCCAGCTCTCAGTTGCATTTACAAAAACAATATTATTATCACTGAATTATCACTGACTCATTAGTTCTGCATATCAGAGAAGCATTATGAAGGAGTACCACTGAAGAGAAAGTAGCTGCTGTCTGAGGAGGGAGAGAGGTGTGTGTAACACAAAAATCCAAAGATTACATTAAGCTGGAGAGTCAGGTGTATATGGCCACTATGAAACATTGATTCTCATCTTTCCTCTGCTTACTGATTGTCTGGGAGTTGATCGTGTCCTAGCAATAATTTTTGTAGACAAGAAAGCAACTTGGGGAAAATATGTAAGTATAAAGGGACTAAATTGTTGAAAACTTAAATACAAAACATACATTAATATTCTCAGGACTTTTTAAAATAGACTCTATATGTGATGAATGCCATTTTTCAGACCTGTAAAAATACCATGTCATGACAAATCACCTATCATACATATCTTAAGTCATATTAAGCAGCTCTGATATTCACTGGTTTTACTTAAATTTCAACAAACCAGGTTTTTGTTGAGTTCATATTGCTATCTCAAATATATGCTTTCAAAACCTATTTTAAAAATAAGAAAATATTATGTAGTGGAAGGGTTGGATGCTTTTCTCCTGTCTCCTGCTGAAAGTGGTTGAACTTTTTTCAGAAACTGCAGAATTTCAGAAAATAATCTTGAACTATCTTTGTGGAAGTGGCCGGATGAGTAGATTAGCTCAGCCTCACTTATTGGAACTGGTAGCAATGGTAAAATGGTTCACTTTATAGTGGCTGAATATAAATATAGTCTAATATTCTAAAAAATGAGGGCAAAAGTTGTCAATTCTAGAAGCATGCATTGCCTATGGCCATAGATTGCATTAAGCACTTACTCACTTCCATTAAATTCTAGTACTCTTTCAAAGCTAGGTGTTATTATTTTAAGGCTATGCACCCAAAGGAATTCATCCTCCTGGGCAAGCTGCTAAGAAAAGCCAGGATGTGCTGGCAAGCCCAGGTAGGTGTAGCTGAAAGCTCAGCACTGCCAACTGAGTATCTATCAGGTGTCAGGTATTGTCAAGCACTTGCTGTTTCAGCAGTTGACAGTACCATGAGGGCTTAGGGATCAATGGATGTTGCACAAAGGTCACTCATGTCAAGGGCAGCAGCTGAGTGTCTTAAAACAATTTCATTTGTACTGTCTGCTTCATACATGAGGATTTTCAGTACCGTAAATAATCAAAAATATTTTGCTCCTAAAATATACATATATGTTCTTAGGAGTCTACAAACATTTCTGTAAACACAGTTAAGGAAATACATATGGAGGCTCTAAAATTTTCTATAGCAGTGTCATGTTAATGAGATGAAGCTTGATGTTTAAGGGATTTAAACTGATTTTCCCTGTTGTAGTTACAATTAATTATCTTGCCAGTTGGTGTGGAAAGGATAATGACTGCTAGCTAAGAAATATAATTAGCTGGATTTTGATTTGAATATTTGTTTAACTACAATCTTCAATGTTATCCTACTGAACAAACAGACATAACTTGCGTCTTGAACAGATACTGCCTGCACACTTGGCCTTTAAATTCCAGTGCAGTGGAGATGAAGAGAAGGAAAGGAGCACTTTGGTATTTCCAACCACCCAATCCTAAGCATCTAGCTCTGTGGGGAAGGGAATGCTATTTCATAGTATCATCATAGAATCATAGAATAGTTTGGGTTGGAAGGAACCTTAAAGATCATCTAGTTCCAACCCTGCTTCCCCTAGACCAGGTTGCTGAAAGCCCCATCCAGCCTGGCCTTGAACACTCCCAGGGATGGGGTATATCAAGCCATTGCAGCTCTTTGTGTGCCACTGGCCAGCCAATTTCTTATCCTTTCAAATGCCTGTGGGTGGTGACTCTGCTAGGTCTGAGGGTTTTATTGAACTAGTACTTCTTGCCTCAGTTCATACCTGAGTATCCATACTCGCCTCAGTTTATACCTGAGTATCCATAATCACAAGGGTATTTGGCATGCACTTGGGAAAAGTATTCTTGAAGTTATCTTCCTGACTGCCTTTTGATGTGGTTGGGATGTGTCAGTGTAGTTATGCTAGCTAGCTGCTGACCAGGAATGGGACCATCCCTCTTGGTGCTCTTCCTGTTCCATTCCTAACATTGACAACTGGGCTCAACTTACCCTGCAATAAACCAGTTCTGGGAGCTAAACCAGCAGAGAAAAAACTAATCAGGCTTAGAAAGGAAAAAAAAAAATCAGAAGAAAGAAGCAAAAGGAGCGGGGGGAAGAAAAGTGTGTACCTCCAGATCAGCATTCTTTACTCTGTTAAGCAGAAAGCCTCTTTGGGTTTCCCAGAAAATGTGCTCAATCATCCCATTGCCCCCTGCCCCTCAGGAAAAGAAACAGCAAGCTTCAACCATCTGCGTTTACCCTACATCTTGTTTTGTCACACAGATTCATGTTAGCAAGGTGAAGTTTGTAACTAAGGGCAAAAGCCCCTTGACACTGATTTTCATTTGCCCAGGCATGTAAATGAGGGATGGTTTGTTGCCTGTTTTGGAGTAGTGGGTTACATTACAGTGCTTCCATTGGGAAACAAGAGATTGGAATTTTTTTACCAAAATGCCAGCATGTGGAGTTTCACAGTGCATTTAAGAAAGACATGGGAGTGAAACCTTTGTGGCTCTCGCTGAAAGAAATTCAGCTTTTTCTTATATTCTATTCCTGTTTCTTCCCTTTTTTTATTATTTCAGGGTTGGAGAGGATAAGAGGAAGGGGGAGATACAGTATCATTCCTATTTTAAGGCAACATATTGCAAAACGGTATGTCAGTTCTGGACTAAGGGTGTCATTTGAATGCTGCCTAGCCCACTCCAAGCCTTCTTAAGTATGAGGAAAAAGAAACCTTATACAAATCAATCTACAGTAACAGTAGTGACAGACTGGATAGAAGAGCAGTGAATGTCTGGTGAGGTAGAAGCCTGCCCAACTTTGCTGAGCAAGAAGTGAAAGGACTATTCCCAGGCTCACCTGGCTCAATTATTTAGCCATTGATCTTTCTATGTAAAATACTGAAATACTTATCATATTTTGGTGATGCCTTTTGGTAGAGTTTCATGGTGTTCAGTCTTGGCAGGTCATCAGTCAGGTAGTGTCTCTTGCAGCTGCTGTACGAAAGAAAGGTAATAAAGGTGTAATGCATCTCATTATCCACCTGACATTTTTGCATCCTTCTTGCATCACTATCTGCCTTGAGGCTGACCTGTGACATTAATTTGGTAAAATAAACTAATAGTTAATCTAAGCATTGTCCTCTCCCTCGTATTTGTAGTGTGCTGTGCATATAGTTTGTGGAAAGTGGCAGTGTGGAACTGTGCAGGATACCTATTTCACTGGCTGATGGATTTCCCTCCTTCTGCAGATTTTAAGCAAGAGGAGGTTATCACAAACCCTTGCATATCTCATCTTTGGCTTTAAACTCAGTTTTGTTTTCTCTGGATATAATGCAGTAGGAGCAGTGGTAATCCTGCATGTCAAATTTTGCCTTCAGTTAAAGTCAATCACTTGTGTTTTTTCCTAAGTTTGGGCTATTGAAAAGCATTGCCAGCAACAGGGAAGACTGAGTGTAACTGATGCATCACTTACACAACAAAACTGCACTCACAAAGGGTTTTAAATTTGTTTTGAAATACTAGCTCAAATATTTGTTTGAATTATTAGTTTATAATAGTACTACTGTACGATTTTTGTTATTATATTATTAGTTTCTTTACATGGGTGCCAGCTCCTGGGTTAAATGTCCCTTTGTCTGCATGTGTGAATGTTGACCACAGTAGAAGATCCACAGAGTTCATACCATTTCCTTTTTTAATCTGAATCAGTTTTCAAACCAATTTAGATAAATTGTGAGGAGTTCTTCAGAGGCAAGGCCTGGGAGCAGAGCTTGACAGAGAGAAGATGACATCATTCACCATCCACACAGGCTTTGGCACAATACTTGACTGAAATCCCCTCCATAAGCAAACAGTGTATTAGCATGGGCTCTGCAACACCTTCCCCATTGCATAATGGAGTTTGTGCTGGGGTGTTATTAAAACCCAGGCGGCGATTCCACCTGCGTCAGCCTCTGCTGCCGGCACAGCACTGCAGGCGCGCGTCGTGGCAGCGCACACTGTTGTGCCTTGTGCAGCCTGGGAGCGGGGCACAGACCATCCCAGGGGGCTGGTGTGGTATGGGGAGCCCCGCTCGCACCCCACAGCTGGTGGCCGCAGTGGGCACCTGGGTGTTTACCTGTGCCCTGTGGGACTGTGGGCTGTGCTGAGCCAATTATGATAAAATCAAGATTGCTGTCTTCAGAGGAGCCTGTGGGGTTAAGAGTTTCCAGATACAGCAACAGACCTGTTGGTTCAGGAGCAAGTCCTAGCCCGATCTGACAAGGAAGGGCATTTTAATGAAATTTTAATTCTTTGCTGCTGAAGCAAAGTAGTATCGTGGTTTTAGAAGGTGTGTTGGTCTTCAACTCCGAGAGCAATAAGGATAGGAAATAAAATAAACCTCTCTTAGTCAAGCATTCCCAATACACAGCAGTTTAAGCCAGCCAGTCCTCAGGCCATTTATAGCTGCTGTAGTTCTCCAGAGCAAGCAGTAGGCACTGTTTCCCACCTTGATGCCTGATTGCTTGATGCCTGAGCAGATCTGTGTACCATTGACAGGTGAAAATAGAAATGAGCTAGTAGTAGTAGTTTAGTGCTAGTTGATTGTCTCCTGATCTGTTACCTGATGTTAATATTTCCATTGGGTGTATTGACTTCCTGAGGCAGGCAGAGAAAGGGCCGGCTGTTAGGATGACCGGGAATGCAGCAAAGAGAAGAGTGGAAACCAAGCACCATCATACAATCACAAACCCTTGCTGGGCAAAAGTCATCTTATTCTAATATTTTTAATTTGTTGCATTTCATTTGCACGCTTCCTTTTAATCCCTGTATATCTTTACTGTATATCATCTCTTGCATTTTACATGTCTGTCTCCTACAGAGGTGCTTTTCTGTGGATTTTAAATGTTATCTAAATGTTGTATTTAAATATTGTTTGAAGATTGGCAAAGAGTCAGACTTTAGAGCCTTAAGAAGTCATGAGATGCTGCCTCCACGCCCTTTCTCTGCAACCTCAAAAAAGAAAATAAGGAAGACACCAGTCAGTGGCACAGGTCAGAGGCCTCAATACCTTGGTAACACCTCTGGTTTGCTCTGCTCCCAGCAGCACATGGTGATCCACTCTTGGTGCCAAACTCCCCAATCTGGGGGGGCAGGAGGAAGCAGGGTAGAACAAGGAGAAGTTTTACCCATAGCTGTAAGCTTGGAATGCCACAGGAAGGGAGGGCCTTTGCCTGGTAGCCCAGTGGGGTCCTTCAAGGTTTGTGCTTTGCTTCAAGGACATCCCATGAGTCAGGCGTCTCCTTGTGACTGTAGACAGTGACAAAATTGTGCAAACTCTTCCCACCTATGAAGGCATACTTCCACACTCATAACCTGTGAGAGGAAGCCTAGGGCTGGGTTTAGCAAGACGTTTACGTATCTAGAGGTGCAGGTTGATGTCCATGAGGGTCTCTGAATACACCGAGGCAAACATACTTAAAGTGCTCTTGGAAGTCAGGCCATTTTTACACACCACCTAAGCAAATGTGTGTAAACAGCCAGGTTTTCCAGAAGAGAGAAGGAGAAAGGCTGGCAATTCCATCTCTACAACAGTCCAGCCTGACAGGAATCAATCATGGTTTTTTCCTTGTGCTAACACTGGCAGGTCTAGGGAATTACTCTTCAGTGGGTTGGGTTTTCCAGTAGATATCTCAGATCATTGGAAAACTGCTTCCTTTGTCCTGCTCTTCTTGCTCCCTTGGGGCATAGACCCACTGAGGTTGGAAAGGACCTTGGTGCTATAAGTGTATCCTAGAGTTCCCTGTGCTGTAGCCTTCAGGCAGGACTATACATGGTCGAATCATCGTCCCTAAAATTCCTGGAGGGCATACCTGCCTGCGTCAGACATTGATTTGTGCATAACCCCTGCTTGCGAAGCAGTTGTAATTCCTGCTCCATGGACTCCTCCTGTGCTGTCAGATATATGTAAAATCTTTCCTGCAATATTGAAAAATACAAAACCTGGCTTATTTTGGGGAATTTTCTTCATTCTCTGAAAGAATTATTACTGAGGGTTTTTTTGTTGTTGTTTTTGTTCTAGTTTCCATTCACCTTTTTTCATGCTTTCGCCTTTAATAGCTGAATTGTGACTTTTTATTTTAAATGAACATGTGAGATGATAACTAAAAGTCTTAGGATGGAGGTGGTGATCATTAAAAGGTGATGATGTAGATGGTGAACTCTTCTGTTTATCCACAGAAGTAATCAGGCTTGATAGGTGGGTGTTTGTGCCACTGTCCTACCTAGAGAAGTTGCCTCTGAAGCACAAGAGGTTAATTCATTTTCCACTGCTTGGTCTCTCTTCTGTGACTGCCAACAAAGGTAGCAATTACCAGTGTTATCTCAGGGGATGTTCCCTGATCTGGCTAATTTGGAACTCGGAAACCACACTTGACAACTCAGCAAATTTCTTACAGGCCAGAGAACATCCCTGGCCTGGTCAGTAGTACAAGAAAGTTGTTGCCTAGACTAAATTTGTGCTAATACCTTTGGGCAAAAGGTTCCAGATCCATTACAGGTCCCTTGAACCATTTGGTTCTGTGAAGGATCAGCTCTACTCAGACATAGTCAAGAATGCAGTACCGTAAAGGGCAAGTCAGTTTGTGCCTGTCTTTTCAGCCTTTTTTTAAAGGCAACTTCTGTGGCATAGTTTGTACTTCACATAATGAGTATGTATGCTGTCATATTTGTTGTGTGAAAATAAAGAAATCATAGCAACACATTTGTTCTTGTGGAAGCAGCCAAAGTCAAAGGAGGCAGTTCAGCAATGACTTTCACAATTTGCAAATGCCTAAGGGGAGTTATGATAGCTCTTTCTTTAGCCTAGCGTTCAAGGGTGCCATAGAATTGAGTGTTTGAGTGCTGAAACAGCAATCTGAGATTTAACCCAAAAAAATAAAAATAAATGGAAAAAATAATGTACTGTAAAATAATTGTCCACCTGAAATAATTTAACAAGGACTGTACATGGATTTAACAGAACTTGTAGTGGGTTTTTCATTGCTGGTACTTTTATATCAAGATAAAATGTTTTGTTCATGCAGACAGGAAATGTATGAAAATCTTATGACCACATTAGTTCAGACTAGAAGATCACAATGGTTGGTTTTGGCCTGGTAATGTATAAGTGCATTGTCCAGAACAATATAGTAGTTTCTGTGCTCAAATCACAAAAGTCCAGGAAAAAAATAAGAGCCATGTAGCCAATCATCTCTATACACCCTCCAACACTTCAGGGTCAAGGAAAGCGTTAGTGAAATGGGGGACAGCTTAATTTTCCAGCAAAGTAAGTGAACGTGTCTTCTTTGGCTTCGGTAGACTCTGGGTCACGAAACTTTGCAAACTTATCTGCAGCCATTGATCTGGTTGTGCTGCAGAGGTTCCCAAAGGAGATTCTCATTTTTGCAATTTGCTGTGCAGAGGTGTTGAGCCCTCAGTGTGGGGAGCTGCTGAGAAAATGTCAAGCACTTCTGGAAAAGGAGTAGACAATATATGCAAATTATTGGTATTTATTCAGTCATGTAGGGGGGGAGAATAAACATTATTCCTGACATTTCCATTTTTGATTAATGATGAATGGAGCTGGCAGATGTTCAGCTGGCCGCCAGATGGGGTCTGCTCAGTCCAACAAACAGGAACAGTCTGGGTCTCGTAAAGCCAGCACTGACAAAAGCTCTGACAAAATCTCTAGTTCATCCAAGTGATACGCCAATTTTGACCTCAAAACGACTAAGCTGTTTAAGAATGGAGGTAGTACAACCAGCAAAACTGCTTAGAGAAGTGAAATGGGGTGTGGAAGGATGGGAGCTGGTTGGTTTGCTGGAGTTTAGCGGGTTTTTTCCTGCCGCAGGAGCCACAGCCTGCAGCTTTGGTTCCCTGTGCCGGGAGCCGCGCGGCGCCTTGTGCCTTTCTTTACCCACGGTTAGCGGTGCAGCGGCCGTGTCCCTGGGCACATCTCCTCGCCTGGTGCTGGGCATCGACTGCGTGCAGGGCCCTTAGCCCGGGCTGGGCTGCGCCTCTCGGCATCACATAGCCCGGCCCCGGTCCCTCGGCCGGCCGCTCGGGCTGCCTGCTCCTGGCCATGGGGACTCAGCCCACGGGAGGC
Source organism: Donacobius atricapilla (assembly GCA_013397315.1). Classification (NCBI taxonomy): domain Eukaryota; kingdom Metazoa; phylum Chordata; class Aves; order Passeriformes; family Mimidae; genus Donacobius; species Donacobius atricapilla. Next base: position 447,232 of record WBMY01005983.1, read on the forward strand.
TTTGTGGAGGCTTCTCCCGGCTCGCCATGAGACTGGCGTGTGCGCAGCCGAGGGTCGGGGGCAGCCCGCGGGGAGGGGTGGCCGGGCTGCGGGCAGGGGCGCTGCTCTGAGCGCTCCGCCCGCGCCTGTACCCGTCCGGGCCGGCTTCCCTTGGCGCGCTGCGGCCAGAGCCATTCAAAGCCGCAGCACTGAATTTAAACCCATGCCAATTCGGTTCCTGGGGGGAGCGATAAGTGTCTGAGAGGGGCCCCGTCGCCGTCCCGCACGGCGGCCCGGGCAGCTCAGCCGCCCCCGGCTGCGGGCGCTCGGCGGGGAGCGCGGGGCGGGATGCGGGCGCTGGGGCGTCTTGCCGCTCTGACCCTGAGATGCAGCGCGAATAAATTCCCTTTGATAATGACTTCCCCAGGGAGACAAAGAGCGGGAGGGAAGAGG
>WBMY01005983.1:448377-531930 GCA_013397315.1 Donacobius atricapilla
GGTGAGGGGCGCTGGGGTCCGCCAGCAGGAGGCTGCCGGTGCCGGGGGCGCTCCGGGGCGAGGCCGGGGAGGAGCGCTGGGCAGGCTGCTCCCGGCCCCGGCCCCGGCCCGNAATTTGCGGTCACTTGGATCCTCTCTCCCTCGCGGCGGCTCCGCCGGAGGGGCAGGGTAGATGGGTGGCTGCCGGTGCCTTTGCGGATCCGGCTCCAGAGCGTGGGGACCGGGCGGACTGGGGGCGCCTCTGACCCACCTTAACGTCTCTGAAACTTGGACAGGGTGGAAAACCTCCCATATACTCTTCAGGGATCTCTGCCTGCTGAGGAAGGCACCGTCCCGGCTCCTCCGAGATGAGGGCGCGGGGCTGTCAGGGTGCGCGGGGCTGGGCGCAGAGTTTTTTTACTTTCCTATATTTTTACAATTCCTGTCTTGTGACTTATTGAACACTTTCTTCAAGTGTTTTCTCTGGAAACTTGTCTCCAAAGAGGGCTTGAGCCGTAACAAAGAAGGGTGTTGTTCGACAGCCAACAGGTGATGGGGTGAAACCTGAGTATATGTGTACATTGGAGTAAAGTCTGGCTGCTGTTTAAATAGAATTTAAAAAATCAATGGGAGACTGTAAAAGGCAAGATTTCCTTATTTTTAAATCTGTACACCTCTCAAGGAGAGAAGGGGGAAGCATCCGTGAGAATACCTCTTTCTCGGCTGGAGGTTTGGGTCTTGCCTCACTCAAGCGGTGTGTGCTTGAGTTTCCATCAACGATGTGCAGAGCCAAGGATAACACGGCCGAATCAGATGTGTTGGCATGGGGCAGTGCTTTGTCACGGGGCTTCCTCCTTTTGCTAAATGCAGGTAGCCTGCCTTTGCAGTATGGCTCATCAAAAGAAAATACCCTGAGAAGGATCGTCTGATTTCCAGTTGGAAAAGTGATCTTGGCGCTAGGATGCTGGAGGAGGAAAGCAGTTAACTCCTCTGCTGGTCCTTGTATAGTGGCTAACAAAAAGGAAAACAGTTCTTCTAGGGTCCATCTAGAGGTCTTTTGAATGAACAAGTAGACTGGCTGTATTCTTTCCTGACTGCTGTGGGCAGTTCATTACTCAAAAGGACCCAGCAGCTGTGTGCTGGTGCTGATGTAGATTCTCCTTTTCAGTTCTGGATCCGGATTTCCCACACAGAGCGCCACCGAGCTCACTGTAGATAACTAATTTGAACCGTAGCTAGAGAATGGGACTTCCTGATCATGTGCGTAATGCATATTGGAAATAGGCTTTGAATTATTAATAGTTACTTTGTGGTGGTTTATTGCTGTTACATTGTGCCCTTCCTCTTCTAATGTAGTTATCTTGCGCCAGAGATTAAATAAGCAGGTGAATGGGCTGACCATGCTAATCTTAAATCGTTGAGCCCTCATTGTGAATGGATGCATGTGATATGCATCTTGTATCCCCTATAGCCTTGTTAACAAGCCTTCTAACAAAAAAGTTGTTAAAACAATTTGCCCTGCAGGACAGAGTAAAACAGCAGGGGGTGGGCAAGGAGATGTTTGTCTAACTTTGCTTACAAATCATGACCTCTTCTATCTGGTCAGGGGGAACATAATCAGTGAGCTGGAAATCCTAGCGTGCGGATAACCTTCATATGGGCTTCAGCAACAGCTTTGTTCTAAGTTTGATATCCCAGTATTTTGTGTACCCATAGCTTTGTAATTAGGAGTGTAGTTTGTCTTTGCCTCTAAGGAATTTGTCATATGACTGTTTTAATTCATCAGTGGAAAAAACACAGTAATTGCTTTTCTTTTCAAATCAAATTTAGCTATGTAACTCAATTATGTTATTCATCGTTGTCAACCTGCCAGTGAAAAACCTCCTTGTAGGCTATAAAAGCCTTTTTTGAGAGGCAGTATTTAAACAGAGCTGAAACCTCAAGATGTTCCATGGACTTTAGGAAAGCAAAGCAAAACAACACATCGTTGCTGTGTTTTGTAAGGTGTCACGACAGGAGTAGAAAGACCATCTTTCTAGTCATCCCTTGGAAAGCACTTATTTTTTCAGCTGTTGTTTATATTCATTTGAATCCTCCTTAGAATGTAATCGTTTTAAACAGATCACTTTGAAGGATGAGTGAGGCTTGGGGGCAGGGAGGAAGAACCCTGTAGTTTTAAAATGCAAACCAAATTACACTTTAACGGGAGAGGAAGAAGAACTCCTAAACAAGTAATTGCTAAAATAGTTCTTCAGATAGCCTGCTGTTAAGATCGGCTGGAATAGAAACCATGTTCTCAGCAACCCCACAGTATTCGTAATGTGGCTCTATTTCTATGTGGTATATTGTCAATCACTTTGTAGCCACCTTCACATTTGCCCTATGGGAGCATTTTTCTTTTAAAGTGAATGATCGAGTTGTCCTTTGAGTTGTCCTGATCTCAGTTCGTTGAGGTTTATGGACCTTGCTTTGAACATTTCTAATCACCTTATATGGGGGAGAATGCTGACTGTAAAGTTGCATTTTACATTGGAGGTAAGACGTATTTTTCTGTTATTCTCTATCAGCCAAACTTTCAAACTGCCCTTTATGACTGGAAACTGGACCTGTGGGTCGGTGGTTTCCTCTTGTTGAAGCTGGTGTGTGTGCTTTCTGAAATGGATGTGTCAGAGGAGGCCCAGGCAGGACCAGTCTCTGCAGAAAAGCAGCCTTGTCTCTCTCTTAACACTGCCTCATCTTGCTTAGGAATTAGGCAACACTCCTTGCACTTATGTACCTTTGCTGTGCTTAAGATCCTGATGTTGCCCAGTGCTGCATTGTTCACTGTGGGAGTAGTATGTAGCCTTAGTGTTCAAAATACTCAGAAAAGTTAGTAAGTCATCATGCATTCGATTTCAGGTTGTTTCCTTGTCTTTCAAGAGAAGTTGGAGAAGTTAATCTTTGATCTTGTGAAGAGAGGGTTTTGAACAATCAATATGAAGCAATTACTCAGTTACTTGGTGTGCTTGTTGAGTGTTGGGTATTATGAGTACAAGGCAGGAGTAGAGACTGCTCAAGTGCCCAGGCAGGGCCAGAGCTGAACCTGTTTTTTTACCTAAATTATGTTTCAAATCTGCTTCCTGTGGGATGTGGTTGAGGTCGTGCTGCCTAATGAAATATTGTCAAAGATGTTTAACCTACTCACTCTTTTAATTCCTGGGATATTGGGCAGGAGGCAGTTCTTGAAAAGGGACCATTTGACCAATACAAGTTCTTGCAATGCTCTAGGAATTGGAAATACCAGCTTAGGTGTCAGTGAGTGGCACATTATTGCAAACCAGGCATCTGCCCCTTTCTGAAAGGAAATGGTAAAATAGTTCATCTGCTGCTAAGGTCATCTTGGAAGGAATTCAGTTTCTCAACGATATTCCTAGTGACTTTATATTTAAGAATTACTTGGATATGGATGATACGTGACACAAGCTGCCAAACTTAGCATCCCTATCCATCAGCAACAGTTAACACTGTTGGGTTTTTTTCCTAGAATGATTTCCTATCTGCATCACATTATTCCTCTGTTCCTCCTTCCTCGCATCCGAGTTTTATGCAAGCAATAACAAAAATATACTTCAGAAGCTGTTGTGCTAACCTTTAGTTGTTCAGCTTGAGTAAGATTTCAGACATGTGCCTGACAGCTCACCAGCTTTCCAGAAATAGCCTCTTCTCAGAGGGAAAGTTGGCAGGTTTGCTTGCCCCGTCAAATATTAACCTTCTATTACAGTGGAGCTATAAAGTGTGTTGGCATCTTAGCAGTGCACCAAAAATAGTGTGTATGTTTTTGAAGTAAAGTTAAACAACTCTAATTTTGTGGAGCACTAGCTTGGTGGAAGAGTTAAGTAATCCTGTCTCTTTTTATGGGCTGTGAATGTATAAACATATTGAAAATAGGGCTAGATAGTACTGGATATTATAATTTCTCTGAGTTTGTAGCTTTTGGATGTACATGGCCACTTTTTATGGAGCAGGTTTGGATTTATGTGCTGAATTATCAGAATCTGGCATTCACCAGTGCCTCTTGCTTGAAGGAGAATTTCCTGTTCAGTAACCAGCAGAATATTTGGGTAAGCAGTATTAAATCTTCCACCTGTTATCTAGGAGCAACTTATTTTCTCTAGAACAATGGTGATGAGACTGGAAATGTAACGTAGGACCCACCAGAAGTTTTTAGATTGCTCTTCTCATTTGACCCACCAGCAAGGTTTATGTCAAGGAGATTAAAATTTTCTACAGCTCGGATGTAGCACTGACAAAATTGGATCTGTGTTTAGATAAACAGGTGAGAGAATGTCCTAAAACAGGGAAGGCATAGCTCATGCGTAACATGGTACTGTAAGAGCAAGCTTGTCCCTACACCAAGTGGTCAGGAGATCTGTTGTGTTAGGAGAAATCCTCTGTGATTTTGGTCATCTGCATTTCATTGAAATGCCTCGTCTGAATTTTTTAAGCACTTCTGCTAGAATTAATACAAGACATATATCTTGATAAACTTCTTACTGCAGACTGCTACAGATCTTGGTGAGAGCCTTCTTTGCCAGTTGTTACTCAAAACAATACCACTGATATTAAGCTTTGCAGGCTTCATGAATCAACAAAAACATCTCCCTGTAGGGTTTTAAATTGACAGAGTGATCATGATGTATTTTACAGAGGCTAATCTGGCATAATTGGATTTCAGATATTCAACAGAGCCAACGCCCTTCCGCTCCCATACTGCTCAACTAAAGTTCTCGGAGGAATCCAGCAGATGCTTGCTGCTCTGTGCCTGCCTTGTGAACAACAGGATGCTACTTGCACAACCATCTTTCCCTAATAATTTCTTCAGTTTTTGAAAAGTGTTTGTCATGTCTTTAGTTTTACTAGGCTAGTGGTAGTGACGACTTCAGGAAGAGCTTGTGTCATTCCTGTTGTTAGTATCTGCTCAATGAGTCTTTCCTAGATTTACCTAAACATATATATATATATATCCTGTGACGTGAAACAAGCAGAACTGTAAAAGGTGACAAGTGTTAATACTGAAATACATTGTGATTGCCAAAAGTTGTAATCTGTGCCTAGGTTTCTGGGTTTTTTTTTTCTTCAATAGTTTTATAACTTTTTTGAGCACTTACGAATTGCTTGTAGCAAGCTGTAATGAAGCTTCACTAATTTCTTGTTCTGGGCGACACAAGGAATACTAAACTGTTGTACGATCATTTACACTGATAATTAGTTGTTCACGTTCAAATCTATTAAAGCTCTATTAATCTTTTTCTCCAGATCACTGCTTGATGAGCTGCAGCTGAAATATTTAACACTTCACACTTCCATTGGAGATGGAGCCCAAAGCAACTAACCTCGTTTTTGGGTGTCAGCGAAGCTCAACCTCTGACGATGACTCTGGCTGTGCCTTGGAGGAATATGCCTGGGTCCCCCCAGGCCTCAGACCAGAGCAGGTACCAACCATGTTTCTGCATTTTAAAAATTAACCTCATGAGAACTGTCTGAGGGAGTGATATGCTGCCTCTTTAAGTCTAATTAAATTCTTATAATGTATAAAATTTTAATTCATGTAGAACTTCTCACTTCTTTTTTGTTTCCTGTCCAATGAGGCTGTGTGTAGGGAGCTTAAAGTTCTCAGCCCTGAGGAGTTTTATGTTCCAAAAAAGTTCCCAGTCAAGGTTTTTCAAAAAGTGTATGCTGCAGAGGTATGTATTGCCAAATAAAAGCAGCACAGAAATTTGCTTTCTTTTTGGAAGTAGTTATTAGGTTAAATTAAAGCTCATGGCATCCTCATGACATTGTGCTCCCTGGCCAAGTATTTCACTGCACTTGTATGACTGTTTAAATAAATAGGCATTTGACATCTAGAACATGGATGGTACAGCAGTGCATATACATGAAAGTGTTCAGTCACTGTAACAGGTAATAATGTATTTTATGCTTGTTTAAATAATTGTATGGCTGCCATTTGTTCATTCCAGGATTTCTCTTGCATGGTGTCTGGAGCTGACACTTTCGGTTTGGTTGGGCTCTCCTCTCCCCTCTTCTCAGTCCCCTTTTTTTCACATGGCAATGGGAGTAAAAATGAAATTACTGCTGACCAAGTTGCTATGGGAGATGGGAATGAACTGTTCATGGTATTCATTCATGGTATTGATGATAGTGCAACTGTGCTGAAGCTGTGTACTCAGTAATATTCAGAACTCAATACTTCAGTGTTAAATAGCCAGGGTGGCTTTGCAACATCTGCTAAAGGAGACAGAGTAATCCTGGCATGCTTATGCAGTCCATAGTTTTAAAAAGTGGAGAAGATGTCTCTTTTTTACAATGCAGAGATTTTCTTAATCATGAGTAAAGTAACAAGTCAGCAGGAATGGCAAATGACAGGCTATTTTTAGGGCAACTCTTTTTATTACTTGCTTTAGCATCTACAAGAATCCTGATGAATCAGACCTTAAGGCAAACAGTGAGCTAACATTCTCCCAGAACAATTAAATGCCCTAAAATACCCTCCTAAGCCCAAACTCACTAAAGATGGGAGGGTTTTTCCCCCAGAAGGATTACTTATTTTGAGAACAGTGCAATAAACTTATGTGAGAAAAGGGCATAAACTATTTTTAAAGCTTTACTTCTTGCTGCATGTTATCTTTTTCTGGAGCATCCTGAAATATAGTCAGTAGCAAGTGTGCTTACAGTAGACTTCGGTTGTTTGAATTTTGGTTAAATGAAGACCAAGTCATGTTTTGTACAATCTGTCTCATAATTTCGATTCCTTTCTGACTTAAATGACTGATTAATGCCTTTTTTCATCTGTCTTGCACAGTAATAAGCTGTTGACCTGAGCATTATTTAAATCTGTATGGCAAGTAATATTTTTGCCAGTAGTCATCTATAGTCAGCCTCGGGCCTCGTGACAAGCTGGAAACTGCATAGGAAAAACAATAAATCTGTAGCTGTTCCACAAAAATATTTTTTGCCATTGGGCTTTGTCGTAGTGTTCATTACAGCTTTCCTGTCATAATACTCTTCTGAGAAAAACAAAAAAAAAGAGTGAAGACTGATACAAAAACATTCACTCCGTGAAAAATTCCTGGTTAATTTGCATCTGATTGAAATGTGGCTGGATCCAGCCTCCTCCCAAGGGAAGGATGTTTCCACCTTCTTACCAAAGCCCACATGGAAGCAATGAAAGCTGATGCTTAGGGTGAACCTGATCAGCAGGAGACTACAAAACAGCTTTTGTCTCAACAACGTGTAAAATGCAGAGAGCAAATTAAATTTGTTTATATAGTGGCTGTTTTCTGGAAAGCTTCATGTCTTGTGTGGTAAATTGCAGAGGAAAACTTGGAATTTCCATGAAGTTGTTGACCAGCCCTGAAGGGGGTGGGAATAATGAGAACATTAAATGTGCATAATTTATGATACCCCCCTAATTGTCGCTGCAAATTGCATTCCAGAAAAGCAATTCAGCAGCTGGGTGCTAGTTTTATCAGAGAATTCAGGTTTGCTGAGCTGGTTCATCTGGGTCTTGTATTTTCAGCACAAACCCTGTCACAGTCTAATGTAGCATGACCTCTTCTTCCTTTGTAAATGAGACCCAAGATAAAACAGTAGCCAAAGGACACTGGCAGTGCTTGGGGCCTGTGTCCCTGGGTCTGAACTCTGCATTTCTCCTGGTCAGGTCCAGCTGTACTTTGCCTGCTTGCCAGAGGAGAAAGTCCCTTATGTTAACAGCCCTGGAGAGAAACATCGCATTAAACAACTTCTCTATCAGCTGCCACCCCACGATAACGAGGTAAATACAGAACTTAGGGTGAACTGTCAAGGTTTGGGTCTCCCTGGCAGCTTTTCCGTGGAGAATTACCTGCCTGTGTATTTATTACAAGCCTAAACCATGGCCTGCAGTGGCATCTGAGCTATAAAGCAGCACGGTGTGTACACTAAGTCCATTGTTCAGCTGTCCACTTGGTTTGTGTGCAGATAAGAGCTGTCTGGAAGGACACTGCCTTTGCTTGTTAGGGAGGCTGGTGTCACTGCAATAAACTTAACACAAGTCGGTTTTATAGTGTTTGCAGCCACCCACCAATTACCAGGAACCTACAAATTCCTGGAATTGCATTGTGACGCACAGAAAGGATGCTTTGTGATAGTAAAAGGTTTGCATCTCAGTTATGCGGTGTAATTTGGAGTAGTAGTGGAAATAACAAACAAGCTCTTTGTAAGGAAAGGGGCGGGGGTGTCAGTACTTAAAGTCTTGTGTATACTGCAACACTTAGTTGTGGGCACTTAACCATAAACCTAAAGGACAATGTTATAGTTGATTTAGGTACATTCCGTTATTTTAGGTTAGCAGCAGATTTTGGGTTAGCTTCTAAAAATCGTTTTCTTGCCTAAACAACTCCTCAGTTTAACATGGTGGGTTTTTTCCTGAAATGAAACAAAAATCTCTACATACTATTTTTGTGTTATGCCATATTGTCTAAATATTAAGATGGTAGAGAAGGCAAGCAGGAAGTTTAATGATTGGCAGCATGCCTGACAAATTCCTTGCATATATGCACTTACTCATCTGTGACATTAAAAGCTCAGTCTCTAATATTAAATCTCCTGTGTTTTCACTGGAAGGTGAGATACTGCCAGTCATTAAGTGAAGAGGAAAAGAAGGAGCTGCAGATGTTCAGTTCTCAGCGCAAAAAGGAGGCACTGGGACGAGGCACTATTAAACTACTCTCCAGAGCAGTGATGCACGCCGTTTGTGAGCAGGTAACTGGTGCAGTAAGCTAGCTACAGGGCTGAATAATGTAAAACTGCAGTATCTCAGTATTAAAATTAAAATTTAAACTTACCTCTACAACAACAACAACTACAAAAAGATTATTTTTGAAACTGCATAGAAGAAGGAAGAAGGTAGTGCTTGCTTAAGCAAAATGCAACCTTTGATACTGCTGGGAATGAACGGAGTCTTTGATATATTTCCTACTCAAAAAAAAAAACAAACCCTAATGCTGACTTATATTAAAGTAATGACAAATAAAAAGCAGACATATGCTTTAAAATGTTATTTTGTATAAAATAAACTTATATTCATGGAAGGTTCATTGAGATGCAGTTCATCAAGACCAAAACTGATACTATTTTTCCTCTTGTTAGAATTTGGGAATAAAATCTCATATTGGGTTTGGTGTTTTAAGTTTAAATGCAAGAATCTAGTACTTTAGGATGGAAAGTGTGTTCACTTTCTGGGTTTGTTCCCAGTGCGGTACAAAAGTAAATGGCGGTGAAGTTGCAGTTTTTGCCTCAAGAGCTGGGCCTGGTGTGTGCTGGCATCCCTCCTGTTTTGTGTGCTTCACATGCAACGAGCTTCTTGTTGACCTTATCTACTTCTACCAAGACGGAAAAATTCACTGTGGCAGACACCACGCTGAACTGCTCAAGCCTCGATGTTCAGCCTGTGATGAGGTAAATAATTCCCATTTTACAGTCAAGCTACACTCCTGTTGTTAAGCTGACACACTGCATCACTTTGGAAATTCCTAACTCCAGACGCAGTAACTTAAGAAGTCAGGACTCTGCTGCACAGATGTGTTTGAAAGCTGAGGGAAATTTAATTTCTTGTCAAACTGGAAATATACAAGCAATAGGATGATATTTAGAAAGCAAACATCAGTTTGTGTTTAGAATTGAACATGCTGAAATATTACAAAATATTATCCTCATGTAAGTTTCTTTAATGGATGAGTTTCTAGGTACCTTTTTTTTTTGGCTTTAGAATGTACTGTTTTTCTTTCTTTTTATTTTTGTTGTGAGAGATTGTTGTTTCTATCTTTGTATTCAAACAGGAGCAAAACAAAAATAAGTTTTGTGCATGAACTGCAGAGTTAGGATATTTTTATGCTCTGACTCCCAAGGTGAGATTTTGGCCACTTAACTAAAAGTGTGCTTTTTATCTCTGAAAAGATAATTTTTGCTGATGAGTGTACAGAAGCTGAAGGTCGCCACTGGCACATGAAACACTTCTGTTGCCTTGAGTGTGAAACAATCCTGGGTGGACAGAGGTACATCATGAAGGATGGGCGGCCCTTCTGCTGTAACTGTTTTGAATCTCTCTATGCAGAGTACTGCGAGACCTGTGGGGAACACATTGGTAAGTGTGGCCTTTTTAAGCATTAAACTTACAAATTAAGGGAAAGCCAATTTATGAAATTATTTCACATTCCAGAAGTATGAATTCTGCAAGTAATTTTTAGAGAGACCCAGAGCATTGCTTTTTCTCTCTTTCCAGGAGTTGACCATGCTCAGATGACCTACGATGGACAGCACTGGCATGCCACAGAAACTTGCTTTTCTTGCGCTCACTGCAAGACCTCTTTGCTTGGCTGCCCTTTCCTTCCAAAGCAAGGGCAGATTTACTGTTCAAAAACCTGCAGCCTGGGAGAGGATGTTCATGCCTCCGACTCTTCTGATTCCGCGTTTCAGTCTGCTCGATCCAGAGATTCCAGGAGGAGTGTCCGCATGGGGAAAAGCAGCCGCTCAGCTGACCAGTGCCGCCAGTCACTCCTCCTGACGCCGGCCCTCAACTACAAATTTCCTGGCCTTTCAGACAATGCTGATGATACTCTTTCTCGTAAGCTGGATGATTTAAGCCTTTCAAGGGAAGAGGCAGGCTTTGTTAATGAAGACTTCTGGAAAGGAAGAGTAGAGCAGGAAATGCCTGAAGACCCTGAAGAATGGGCTGAACATGAAGACTACATGACTCAACTTCTTCTGAAGTTTGGTGATAAAAGCCTCTTCCAGCAACCCACTGAAGTTGACATTAGATCAAGTGAACACTGGATTTCTGATAGCATGGTCAAGAGCAAGCTGGACTTGGAAAAAAATAATCCAAGCCTAGCAAGTAAGAAGTATCAATCAGACATGTACTGGGCCCAGTCACAAGATGGTTTGGGAGACTCTGCATATGGCAGCCACCCAGGCCCTGCCAGCAGCAGGAAAATCCAGGAGCTAGACATGGAACACGGGGCCTCAGGATACAAACACGACCAAACACCATGGTATGGAGGTTCACTCGAATGTTTGTCTGACCTCAAACAGCAAGAACGAAGTGTTCGAGACTCAATGGATTCTTTGGCTTTGTCTAACATAACAGGTAATGGGGAAATAAAAGAATGGTTTTGATGGAGAGGTCAACAAAAGCATCTGTGTTGGAGTATTTTGAAGGAAATTTTTTCATTTTGGTGATTTCTAAAAAGCTTTAGTATCAAGAGCTGAGTGTAAAGTAGGCAGCAGCTTTTATCAAGCACATAATCTTTTACAGGATGTTTCTGCTACTTAGATCCTATTAGATTCTTCTCCTTTCGCTGGTGCCTCTCAGAGTGCCCGCTCTGCCAGCCCGGGCTAACCCTGGCATGCAGGCAGCAGCAGGCACAGCTCCGTCTGCCACACACCCTGGGCTGATCCTGGGGGTTCCTCAGTGCGCCCAACTCACGGCACCAGCCCCAGGGCTGAGGCGATGATGGTGAGAGAGAAGGAGGGCTCTGCAGAGGGGCTGGCACACAAGTTTATTTGGGCCCCTGAGGGGACCTCCTCACCTCAAGGTCTTTCCTTGGCAGAGCACTGAACAAAGGCTGAACAGTAACTTTTATGCCCAGGTGGGAGGAAGGGAAGGAGGTAAGGGATTCACCAACCAGGGTAAAGCAGGGAGTAGCCCAAGGGGTGAGGGACACCCTTGGGGGCCAATCTCCCTAAAAGGGAGGGGGACCCCTCTGGCTACAGCCCATCACTCGACACCCTTCAGGGGCTTTCCAGCAGCAGGGATGGACCCCTGGGCTGACAGACATGTCCCTAGAGGAGGGGAGTAGGGAATGGATATGTGACAGTGGGGGGGAATGAAGGGGTACAACCAAATTTTGTATAACAATGGGGGTGCATGGACTGAACCACAAATTAAGATACAACACAAATTAAAAGCCACATTGCTATATTTCCTTCTGAATTATTTTTTTTTGCTTTAAGCAAAAAAAAGCTGTTGATGTTAAACAGAGTAAGAACAGTCTTCAAGTATGCATTTATTATGTACAAACCACTGCTTTAAGCAAATGACTGTTTTTCCATACCGTATGTATAAGAAGTTGCATTGTATATTAGAATGATATTAATCTACAAACCACTTTCGATAACTTCCTGATTTGCTTGTAAAAGTATGTAGAAAATCTGAAAGGATGGTAAACTTCTTAGCCTTAGGCAATTAGGTTTATGAGATTATTTTTCCCCATTGACTAAAGTAAAACTGATAATCCACTTTTGTGAACCTCCTGTCGAATGTGATTGAAGTTGCCCAAAGGGATAAAGTGTGAGCTAACCTTTCTTTGCTATGTCTGTACAAAAAGCCCAAACCTGGCAGTTAAGACCCATTTGAAAAGTTGTCCATCATTGTCTCCTTTTCCTTTTCCTTTTCCTTTTCCCTTTCCTTTCCTTTCCTTTCCTTTCCTTTCCTTTCCTTTCCTTTCCTTTCCTTTCCTTTCCTTTCCTTTCCTTTCCTTTCCTTTCCTTTCCTTTCCTTCCCTTCCCTTCCCTTCCCTTCCCTTCCCTTTTTCCTTTCCTCCTGTAACCCAAATTACTGCAGCTACTTGTCTAGCTGAGGCCCAGCCAGAGGCTGGCTGGATTTGCCAAGCAGCAGTGAAGGAACTGAGGAGGGGAGCTTGGTTCAGGGGCATGGGAGGAGGAGGGACTGGAGGTATTGCATCTGGGACCATCACAGGGCAAGTGATGCTGTCCTTGTGGGAATGAAGGATCAGTGGATGCAGAGGTAGAGGGCAGCAGGCCAGCTTCCTTTTGATAATTTTTTGAGTAGGGATGCTTCTTTGCAAGGCAGAAAGCTTGGCTTCCCTGTTGCAACAGCTTGAACATGAATTTGGCAATACCAGAAATGTGAAATATTTTAGCCTTAAGAATGGCAAGCACAGACTGCACAATAATTTTAAGTAACCCTTTTTTCTTAAAAGGCATACCTGTATGTATGTTTCTAAATTTTTGACCCACTGAATTTCTGCTGTTTATGTCCTCATGATAGCTAATTCTTTGGTCATCAGAGCTAATACTTCAATGTTTTAAGTCAAAACAAAACTTATTCTGCCATGAAGGGCGTCTTTTTTGGTAGTAGTTCAAAATAACACTTGGTGACAAGAAATGTTTCATATTTTGTTCTAATACTTGTCTCCTTGATACTCCTGTCATTTTCTTTTTGTCCCTTCTCCATTCCCACCACAGGAGCTTCAATGGATGGAGAAGGCAAGCCACGGCCGTCTCTCTACTCTTTGCAAACTTTCCAAGAACTGGAGGTGGAGGACTGTGAGAAGATGAGCAACATGGGAACGCTGAATTCTTCCATGCTCCATCGGAGCACTGAGTCCTTGAAGAGTCTGAGCTCAGAGCTGTGTCAGGAAAAAGTGTTGCCAGAGGAAAAGCCAGTGCATGTGCCTGTACTGAGACGATCTAAATCCCAGTCTAGACCACAACAAGTGAAGTTTTCAGATGATGTTATTGATAATGGAAGCTATGAGAATCTTGAAATACGTCAGCCTCCAATGAGTGAAAGGACTCGTAGGCGTGTTTACCATTTTGAAGAGCGTGGAAATCGGCCTTCTCACCATCGCAGAAGAAGTAGGAAGTCTCGTTCAGATAATGCACTTAATTTGGCCACAGAAAGAAGATGCCCTCCAAGAGAGAGATTTCGTTATTACTCCCCTCAGGATCATGAAAAATTTATTCAGAACAGAAGCTCACGTGAGCTTCGCGCCTATATTCAGAATGCGGAGCTGTATGGACAATATGCCCATACCAGGTCTGACTATGCACTGCGGAATCAGGTGGTTGATAAGTTTTTTGGATTGTATGGTGAGGAAGATGACTCCTGGTGTTCAACTTCATCCTCATCATCTGATTCTGAAGAGGAAGGGTATTTTCTAGGACAGCCAATTCCCCAGCCACGGTCATTGAGATATCCATACTATACAGATGATCTTTCTGGTCCAACTACTGCATTATCTAGTCCTCAGTTTGGACAAAGGACAACCAAATCAAAGAAGAAGAGGGGGCACAAAGGAAAAAATTGTATTATATCTTAATTAATTATTAGTATTTCTTAATTGGGAGGACTAGTCAGTTCTGTAGCTACAGTTTGAACCACATCTTTTTATATTAATAATTGTACTTACGCAAGTTGCTAAAGTTCATAATGCTTTGCCATTGTAAATGGTAACCATGCCAGAGTTTACCTTGTAAAAGTAACATTCAGAAATGTCACCAGGCCAAATGATCTGCTCAGATTAGGTTTACATACTATGTTTCAGCTGTCAAAATACTGTTACTGCAGTTCTTAACACAGACTTTTTGTAGACATTTTATTTTATGCTCACTATTCACTGACATTGAATTATCTGAGAGGGAGGATTCGACAAAGATGAATAAATAAAAATGTCAGTCGTGTGCTGTAGCTATAGACACACAGGCTGATCTTTGACTTCTTCCTCTTGCTGACAAGAAAAAGAAGGCTCTATACTGTGCCCTTTCTTCATTGATAAAGCTCACTCTTCCTCATTCAATTTGCCATGCAAAAACTGGATCCTTTTTATTTGGGAAATGCTCCTTAAGAAAGCAAAAATCATAATGTGGGAGCTGAAATGCTTGAAGCCTTGATGTATCCTAAAGCAGCAGTGAATGTTTTGTACATTTGACTTTCATGGTTTTTCCTCTACAATTTTTTGAGAAAGTGCGAGGTAATTGGTTTTGGTTTGGGGATTTTTTGATGCCTGTTTAAAGGAAGATATTAATTCAGCTTCTGGAATTGGAGTTAGCTGCCAATGAGAGGTGATGTTTTTTCTGCCATGCCCCCCACCCCTCAAACAGTGAGAGAGGTACAGCTACTGGAGTCCTTTGCTCAGGCACGTAACCCCATTTAAGTCAATGGATCTACTTACGTAACAAATATTTTCATATGGGCTTAAAGGATTAGGCTCTGGAATTGTGTCTTTTCACATGCATTATCCAGGTTTTAAAATGTATTAGCTGCAATTCTAAGTCAAAAAAACATTGATATTTATAATGTAGTATTTCATAGGCTTAAATGTATTCATAATTTAACAGTGCAAATACTAATGTACATATTGTACAGTTAAAATTTTAAAATCTGAATATTTTTATATCCCTGAATTTGAAGAAGTTTGTTACAATATCAAACTAGATTTGTTAGGGGTTTAACAGCAGTGTTATGGATGAAATATTGCTTGTATTTTAGTCAGGGCGTTTAAGTTGAAAAATGTTCAGTGCAAAACAGCTTAATTTTGTTTACTAGGTATTAAAAGCTCTATATGCATGGTGGGGCTATGTAAATACTCTCTATGGCCCTCTTAATCTTGCAAGTATTATTTATGGGTTAAGCAAAATGTAAACTATATAAATGTAAAAACCACACAAGCTTGGAATATATCATTACAAACAGTATGCAACTCCTGTGGATGTGGATTTTTTTACTATTGTTCGCCCTCCTTCCCCAAAAATAATTTCTGAAGTTTGCTTACCTAAAGGAAGATAGATATTGAGTGGTTCTAGAAGGCAAGCTGGCAAAAACTATAAAGTAGGAGGTAATCACAGTAGTTGCCTTGAACTCGGATATGGAGCAGGAGCTGTTTTAAGTTATAATAAACTTCTTCCACTGTTTTAAATAAAGGGCAGGAATTTCTTAACAGTGATATCCACTAATGAAGATAGTAAATGCTAAAACCATTGGCATTCTGACTACCTGAATAGAGGAGACTAATGAAATAATAGATGCTTCTTACCAAAAAAGCCTCCAATGGAACTCAGCTTGTCCCTTCTCGATGACAGAGAAGTATGGAAACAAAAGCAGCCAGAAGTAAGGGAGGGAATGAACATGAGCACTGGTTTACACCAAAGAAAATTAGGCTATTGCTACGGCTAATCAGAGTAGCAGTTACTTGCTTGTATTTTTCGGGGTAAAAGGAGCAGCAGCTCCTTTCCTCCCGGAGGTGGTACTCACCACACAAGTCACTTTCCTAGTACACACAGGGCTTGTGGAGTTGGCAGCTGATCAAAGCCATGCCTGGTCCCTCTCGTGGGCTGATGCGTGCCTCGTGGGTGCTTCCACCTGGCTGCTGCGGGCTCGGGCAGCTTCCCAGCAGCCGTGTGCCTGCTGCGCTCAAGTAGCTTACAGCCACCACACTGGTGCGACCTAGGGCCTAGAGATGCCTTGTTCTTAGCTGTCCCCAGGATGCTCCAACAACGATTAGGACCTTCCATTCTTACCTGCACCTCCAAAAATGGGGAACCAGGATCCTCAGAAACAAAATGCTGTGCCACTACCGCTGTGTCCCATGTTGGACCAAGTAACTGTCTCATGGAGAAGTGTCTCCACAAGTAGTTCTTCTGATGCCACACCATCTTCCGAGATGCAGCAGATGTACTCTCCCAAACTGCAGTACCTTATGGAATATTACAGTTCTCCTAGGTTGTTAACTGCTTCTTAATACTTTCTTTTTAAAAAACGTTTAAAGATGCCTATACAACTATTTTTTCAGCTTGACATAACAATATCTTACTATTTTTGACAACTGCTTATGAGAAATATTTCTAATTGATTCCTCCACTTCGAAGAGAATGGTATGGGACATAGTGTCTGTGACCAGCACAAGACTCTGATAAAGTCACAAAAGCTCTAAAGTGTGGTTAGTGTTATTGGAAGTAGTACCTGTATTCCTAGTGGAGCATATACCCTGGTAGGCACATAAGCATGATACAGCTGCTTACTCACTAACCCCCAGTGGGATGGGGGAGAGAAAAGTAAGAAAAATAAGAAAACTCATGGGCTGAGTTAAAGACCATTTAATAGCTAAAAACAAACAAACAAGCAAAAAAAACCAAATAGAAATGATACCAAAAAACCCACTAGCTCAGCACTAGCCAGCTAATACCCAGCCTGTCCTTGAACAGCAGCAGCCCTGGCAAACTCCTTGCCCCCACCGCTAGTTTTATATGCCAAGCACGGTGCCCTATCACCTGTGGTCAGCTGTCCTGGCTGTGTTCCCTCCCAACTTCTTGTGCATCCCCAGCCTCCTCACTGGTGGGGTGGGCTGAGAGGCAGGAAAGGCCTTGACTCTGGGTAAGCTCTGCTCAGCAGTAGCTGAAACATCCCAGTGATATCACCACGCTTCCAGGAAAAACCTGAAGCACAGCACCACTGCACCAGCCACAATGAGGAATACTGAACTCCATCCCAGCCACACCAGTACAACCTTCATGACGGTGAAAATAACAAAGGCAAAACTTTATCCTCATCAAAACTGAAAATCTTGCCAACAAGAGGAAACATTTGGTCCTTCTCTAATACCTGGCATTACCTCCTTTCCTATCATATCATAGTGGTTTCGTTGCTGATTTTCACCTTTACTGCTTACACTGTCACTCAAAGCTGCCAACTTGCCCAAGTGAGGTGACAGAGGTAACCCCTTCAGTCTTAGCAGACAGCACTGAATTTCCATATTGCTTCCATTTCCACCTTCTTTTTAATTTTTTAAGGGTATCTGCAACATTAACAAGTGCTAGGAGTAATTTCTGTTTTCAGGAGCTCTAAATTAAATTCCTCCATCACAGCATGTTTCCTTCCCCCAGTGCTCTTCCTACAGCTTTCCAGAGCCCCATTGAGGTTGATCACTACACCAGGGACAATTTTTTTTACGTGATGTGAAACTGATCCAAAATATATACTTGTAAAGCAATCAAGACTAAAAGCCATGTTTCTTCCTTAAGTTAAGGGACTGCCATAGTATATTTTACTTACATCAACTCAAAACATACATCACACATGGCTAAATGCAAACATTCAACACAATGCCAAGTATTAGATGGAAAATCAGTTACTTATCACTTAGAAATGTGAATTTAACCTTTCACAGAAATAGCACTTATAAAAAAATCAAAAACTCCCTAGTTCACAGGTAAAGTTTAATCAATTTAAAAAAAAAAGATTAAGCAAATGATTAGGCATAATGAATGGGGTTACCTCAGGCTGGCAGCTGGTCACCAGTGGGACTCCACAGGGCTCAGTTTTAGGGCCAGTGGTCTTTAATGGAGATAGATGAGTCAAATGTTCTCCCCCTGGGACAGGATTATCCGTAAAATCTGGGGAATGAGGAGTTGGATAGCAGCCCTGCAGAAGGAGATTCGGGGGTCCCAGCTGATGGTAAATTACATGTGAGTCAGCAGTTCCCTGGCAGCCAGGAGGGCCAACCCTGTCCTGGGGTGCATCAGGCACAGCATGGCCAGCCGGGCACAGGAGGGATTGTCCCCTGTGCTCTGCACCGGGGCAGCCTCACCTCCAGTGCTGGGGACAGTTCTGGGTGACACAGTATAAGGATATAAATCTATTTGTGTGCCCAGAGTAGGGTGATCAAGGTGGTGAAAGGAGGAGCCTGGATGAGATTGAGTGGTGACCTCACTGCATTTTACAGTTCCTCAAGGTGGGCAGCAGAGGGGCAGGCAATAAATTCTCTCTGGTGACCAGCGACAGCACTCAGGGAAACGAAATGAAGCTGCATCAGGGGAAGTTCAGATTGGACATGAGAGGGTGGTTAGTCACTGGAACAGGCTCTCCAAGGAAGTGGTACAGCCCTAAGTCTGCCAGAGTTCAAGGAGCATCTGGACAAGGCTCCCAGTGGTTCAGTGAGGAGCGGGGAATTGGACTCAACCAACACTACAGGTCCCTTTCAACTTGCAATACTCTGTGATTCTGTGACTGTAAACTTGTCTTACTTTACAGAAAAGCACTTGAAAACTTGGATATTTTTATAATAGTAAACTTAATCAGGCTTCTAACAAAGGAAACTCCTAACAAACTGTACAGTAACAATGGAGATTTTTAATAAAAAATATATTACACGCAATGTTCATTTTTCCATTAGCATTTCTAACTCAAAGTAGAAACTCAGATGTAACATCCTGAAAGCTCTTGGTCCTGTAGGCAAGTAGTGAAGTACTGTAGTTATGCTTCTGCATCAGAGAAGACTTTGATCTCAGTAAACCAGGGTGTTGCCTGGGCCAGGGGCAGGTCAGGTCTCACTACTATGTCAAAACCTCTTGCCTCTCTTCCCCAAATTAGCATCCTGTAGGATGCATGAGCTGATTCCCACTCACTGTGCAGCCCACACAATTCCAGGTGCTAACACGGGTAGTTGCAGGTCATCTCCTTGGAGCAATGTGAACTCTTAGAAAACCAGAAAAGGCAACTGCAAGACCTCCCCTTAGTGCCATGAGAACTAACCAGGCATCTCAGGAATCTGATGCAATACATATTTAATACACCATATCAAGATTTGCATGTGTAAGATGCTGTGATACATACAGTACCTTGTACATGCAAAATCACTGCTACTTCATTTGTATTTCTGCACACCATTCTGATGAAATCTGGAAATAGTGAGTTTGGTTATTAGTCCTTTTACAGAGTTTCACATGTTCTAAATGCAAATTTATACAAAACAATCATGCTTATACGTACCTCTTTGTGATTATGACTCAAATTACCCTTTTCCTAAAATGTTCATAAAAAGCCAGTACCTTAATAAATGTATTTGTCAGGATTCCACTGAGTCCTAAATATTTTTCACTGGGAACCTCTTGGCTTTCCTCAACCACTGTTCCCAAACCGCAAGTTTTTCTGTCAGGTAAAAAGTGGTGCCAGACACTAACCAGAATCACCTGAAATGATAGTGAATTTGAGGCCTTAGGGATAAACTTTGTATTACATCTAATCTAAAGCAACCTGGGTTTACTGGAGAGAGATGGTCCTGTTCACTTTCCTTGCCTACCCCAATTCCTGCTCCTTCTTGAAGCTGGAAATAAAGATTACACACAGCCTCCTTATTGTTAAAACTGATGGATGAAAAGGCTTGAGAACTTGTAAGTGGGGAGAGTGACAGAGTAGGAAAAGTGGCCTTTTCTTGCTCAGTGGCTGCCTACAGCTGTGTTCTGTACAGTGTCGTCAAAAACACAAAACAGTAACAAAAAATTGAATCCATCCTACATAATACTGCTTACTAGTAATGACGCATGATATGGAAAACTCCAAAATTTAAAAGGCATTTGTAGAACCTGAAATTAGAAGAAAAATACAGCACATCTTACATCTAGTAGTTAATTGCTCTGGCAGTCAGACTAGAGAGATAACCCCTAGTATAATTTTATAGAATTTGTCTGAAGTTTTAAATTAAACCAGAATAAATAATTTAAATCATAATTGTGACCAATTTTGCAAGCTTTCCCTTCCTATAGTATGTATGATAACAAGACCTATTTGTGCATAACTTGAGGAATGAGAGTGGCTTCATGTAATTTTAATAAAAAATACAGTGTTTCAAGTTACATTTATAAGCATCAAAACATAAGTGTACAGACATCAGACTGATCATTTTTTCCAAGGTAACTGTAAGGTTTCAAAAATAGTTTGTTGCTTTACAGCATTTTTGAAAAGAAAATCCTTTCAAAGGAATGTATGTCAACAAGAACAGGTAGGATGAATACAATTGTGAAGACCACAGTGGACGAGGGAACAGCCACCTGAGCTATTACAAAGGAGCACAGTCCTTGGGTTCAAACCTTGACCAAGAGCTCTTCTTTCCCCACAAAAAGCAGATTTATGAACTATGGCAGACACAATGCAGAGGATTTAAAAGCATATTTTTGTCCTCAGTATGAGCTCTCTTTGAAGGATTCTGATACATCTTGGTTGGCAGCATCATACTGAGCAATGAAATGTTTGAGTTCTTCAACGCATCGCTCACCTATTTCGTGCAAATTCTGCCTCAGGGCAAACTGAATGGACTTCTCTAATGATGGATCTTTATCAATTAGCATCTTCACTACCATGCCAAAGGTTTCACAGTCTTGTCTGTAGACCTAGAAATAACACATTTCAGAAAATTATTAAGTGAAAAACTCTTAGCGCACCAACAGCCCTTACTGAGTTAGATCCAAATGTAACAAAGGATATTGGATTTAATGTGAGTTTCAGCTGTAAAACTTACTGGCCATTTCCTCTCTTCTGACCTGCGCTAATAAAAATGTAACTAGCTCAGCACTATCTGGATACCAGAAATAACTTTTATGGGATGAAATACCTTAATAGAGAAATGAAGTTCCCCTTGCAGCAATATTTAATAAATAACAGTAGAACAAAGTACAAATACTAAACCAGATTCCATTTCAATATATTTAAAATTAAACTATGAAATGTCCAGCAATTTCAATATTCATAAAAAACACCAATAATTTAGTTTGTAATCTTTCCTAATACTTTAAATACAAGTTGTGTTTAAATAATTTCACCAAATTTTATTTGTTTGTTGGATATCTGTTTCTTGTAGGAGTCCTTGACAAAGATGACTTTAATTAGTTTGGATGAATTGGTGATTCAATCACTAAGGATTAAAGAAGTCCTGGCAGTGGTTTACCTGAACCCATCTGACCTCCTCCCACAAAGAATGAAGAGTCTGCAAGTCAATTATGCACCACATTTGAGGTGAAATAACATTTCATTATCACTGCAACTGTTTTTCAGCAACAAACATATGACTATGCTCTTATGCAATTTCCAAAGCAAGGCAGTGACATTTTTTTTTTTACAGATTCCAGCTAAGTTTATTAATCTAAACACCCAGCAAAAAAGGAACTTCTCAAGGTCTTTCAACTGCAGCTCATTTTCAAACCTCTCAGGCCACTCTCCATTTAGAAAATAAATTAGCTTTTTGACTGAAAATAAGTAAGTTTTCTACCTCCATACATCCTTTTTTGAGGAAAAAGAGCAAAAATGTTGATATTCTTCCAAGTATGATTATATTTCAGTTTTGTCTGCTTGTCTTAGAACTTGTTTTCCACAGAGATATGCAACCCTTTCACATTTATCTGTACTGTGGACAGAAATGATACGACTGTATGTAAGCAATTCCTCTTTACTAAAAATGAAAGAAAAAACCAAACAAAACACACCCATCCCTCCCCCAATGAAAACCTATCCAAAAAACCCATTCATAAGAACCAGTTTGAGGTCAGCTCAAGCATCTTCATGTCAGAAAAACAGCAAAAAACCCCAACATTCTGTACAAAACTAAACTGTTCTTACAAACACAATGATTACCAGGATACCTGTAATGAAGACAATTCTCAAATGCTTAATAGCATTGTCTAGGAAAACAGTTTAATATCAGACCCACTTCTCAAATACTGGTTGGCAAATAAAAGAGAACCTTTTGGAAGGAACTGATCTTCAGTGGAGAGTAGTAAGTCAAAAAGAGAGTGTAGCCCAAGCCAAATTTGAGCTAAACATTTTTAAGTGTGGAAATGCACATGACGTTTTTTCAGAGAGGGGTTTGTTTCCTGCTTTGCAGTTCTTTGGTCGTAAAATAACAGCACAAAACCCAGACTCTCAGAGCTCATGCTCCACAGCAAGTAAAACATGGTACTCGGTAAAAGAACTTAAACCAGAGAAAGCCTGCATTACTTTTTTTTTGCTTTCCAAAGAAAAAGCTCAGAAAGAGCCACATGGGGAGGCACCCAAAGCTGAAGGAAATGCTTTACTTTTGATGAGTCTGCAAATTAATGACAAATAGTGCTACTTGCTACTTCTCCCACACACCATAAAGAACTAACCCAGATGAAATTCTCTGATTCTTAGCATATAAATACTAGCTTGATCTAAGCACATTTTTCTTCCAAACTTTCACAAAAAGAAGACTTGAAGGAGAATCAAGAGAGCCCTTGTCATTGCTGAATCTGAAGTCAGAAGTCACTTTGCTGTCAGAACAATATGGAAACTAAACACCTTCATCCGAGAGATGAACATTTTCAATACTTTGTGACAAAAGACTTTAAAAACTAGAGTTTACCTAAATTAGGGGAAGAGGGCAAAGGTGGAGCGGGAAGGAACTTTTAACAGAAAACAAAGGAAACAGCTCAGCTCCTCTAATAATAATTGAGCAATTTTCTCTCAACAAGCTTTCTGCCCCAACTGCTAATTCTGATCCTCCTGGTACAATCTACCTCCTTCACAATTGTGCTGATAAATCTATTTGTATAGCTGCAATGTAAATTGCGTCACTGAGGTGCTCCCTTTTAAAATTACTTCCCCTCTCAATTAATGTGATTCAGTGATTCAATTCTAAAACCAGATGCATCAGCACAACTGAAAGAACTGTGAGCCATGGTCTTAAAGTGAAAACTTCACAAACCAGTTTATATCTAAAGCCAAGGCACAACTACCAACGTTCAGAGATATTGTTACTATGCTCTACAGAAGGAAATGGATATTATCAATTACAAGAATATCAATACAGAATATGTTAATTAATTACAGCTTAATGGTATAATCAACTGTTTGAAAAATTTGTGAAAGCACTGAAACCTCTTGAAAGAAGAGGAATGGTGGCATTACATTAATATCTATCTTTAGACAGAATAAAAGGAGGCTATTTCTGAAAAATAAGATGAGAATGTGATGCTTGAGGAAGAAAGAAAACAGCAGAAAAGATTCCAGCCATGCAAAAAGAGCTCTCTGTTGAAGAAAAATAGTGGAAGAACTCGTGACCCAACAAAATATGAAAATAACCCTATCTTTAAAATTCCAGCTGATACTGATTTTGGGCACAGATCATGGAAAGCTCATCTGTAAACATCTGGAACTAAAACCTGAAAATGATTCCATGTGTGGAGAAAGACGAAATAGCATTTTTTAAATGAAAAACAAGAATGGATACCAATGACATGATTATTCTGTCTGACACATAAATCAGATAATCCTGAAAACAGCTAGAGCCAGAGGGCGATCATTTACCAAGGCCCTAGCATACATTCATTCTCTGACCGAAGCTACAGCATCAGCATAATGGAAAGAGCATGTAAAAACTTTAGTAAGTCCATGAAGAAGTAGAAATAGCTGTTCTACTTCCAAATACGTAAATACAATTTTATATACACACACTGTATATATCTATATATATATATGCACTCGCTTCTCCTATATGTGGCAAGTATTTAAGCTGAATTCAAGTTCTTTGAAGTGTTTTCCAAAATCAGCACATCTGGCATCTGTGAGGTCATAGGATCACAAATATGCATACTTTTATGTTACTCTCATGGAATTTTAGAATGTTACATAAGGGCATAGAGGCTCTGGCTGAGATCAGCCCTTTACCATGCCATTCTCTGTGAAAGTACTGGATGCAAATATAAAGTTGTGATGCACCTGCAATACGTTAGTGAACGTATCTCATTTATTTGAGAAAGCTAAACCAAAATTTGCACTTAGAACTGTTTAAATATAGCTAAAAGACATTTACTTCCAGAGCTAGTTAGAGAAATGGAGATGTCAGTTGCCCGGGTTGGAGGCAATCAAGCTCTAGAACTCCCCAGAGAGAATGAAACTTTTGAGAACTCCCTCATCTACATCTATGCCAAGTTTTCACAGTGAACTTCAAAGTGCCATCAATAGTGTCTTGAATTACAATGTATGACACTGACATGGAAAAAATTATGGATACCACACACTCTCTTCTTCCAGCTCAGCTGTGGAATGTTAACCTCTGAACAGGAAGAAAGGGGGCAGAAGCAAGCACATGGGGCCTGCTCACGTCTTTGACTGCTATATCCCTTTTTCAATGATAATCTAAAAATGGTCTTGGCTTAAACCAAAGAAAAACATATTGAATGGCTTTGCTGATGGGTGAAATTACACACAGCTAAGGAATATGCCTGCCACTCACTGATGAAGTCCGTATCATTTTCTGACTAGCACAGCACCATGTTTTTCTTCAAAACTGTTCCAGAGCTGCAAATACACTTTGTGCAAAAGAGCTGTGGACTCTATAAACAGCAATGACAATGCAAACTAGAACTTAGGATGTCCTCCCCTGCAAATAACTACAGGCTCCAGAAGAATCGTAAGAGCTATCTTAATCTCAAAATCTTGCATACCTGTCCAAAAAACAGCTTTATTTCAAGAGCAAGAGCAAATAATGGTATTCAAAGGGGATAAGGACAAGCCTTATTTCAACCCATGCACCAGGTTTGCCCAGCTTAGCTCTACAGTCTGCGCAAAGAAAGGTTTTTTTAACTCTCAAGGTGACTCAGAATAGCTAAAACCAGAGTATCTATTCTAAACAGGCTTTGAGGAAAAGGGGAACAAGAGAGAAGTTCTCTGATAATTGGAATGACTCTCTGGAAAAGTGGTCCCATCAGGATACAAAAGTTAGCCTCTGTATCTCTCATGTCCACAGCTTGTAGAAAGTAGAACTGAGTAGCAAATGGGAGATACAAATTTCTCCTGTCTCAGAAAGGACTCGAATCTCCACTGCTCATTTCTGGGAGAACTGTTCTCCCAGAAAGCATAATGGAAATGCTTTATTTTCCATGCAGCTATTAAAACACTTTCCTCTCCGAATATGGTTTTGAATTAGTATGACACTGGCACTTCTTTTGAATGCCCTTGGCTTCATGCACACATGCCGCTTCATGCCTCTTCAGAAGAATTCATTCAGAGACTTGCATACGCCAAGGTTGAGCAGCAATATGCAGGAGATGGGAAAACTCTAGTGCAGAAGGGGGTACTTCTGCTCACTAAGACAAGCAGGACCAGCAAACATGATAAAGGTGGATATGATGATTTAGCACATGAAATTGATGCCCATGATTTAATCTGTAATTTCCAACACCTTGCTCTTTTTCCTCACAACCTTTCCTGGATTTGAGAGGTTTTAGCATTCCATACATTTCAAGATTCATATAACACTCTCTCGCCTCCACCAGAACTCCTTCAGATCACCACGATGCAAGTCTAGACTCTCTGAGCAGTTCTGCACCATATGTACACAGCCCACTCCCAGTGCCTGTGAGGCAGTACTCATCTGCAGAGATGCCCGTTCTCAGCTCCTCATCTAAAGGCCAAAGACCCCCAAGGCTCAGTTAACACAGGGGAAGGAGCTACGGTTGTACCTCAGAAACCACGTCAAATAGCCTGCAACCTTTAGATACTAACTCACTTTGAGAAGACCCAACATGCCCAGCAATTGCAATTTTGCATCTGTGATTCACGCAAATACTGATTTAATATATTATCTTTCAGAAGACAAAAGCTTTTCAGTTACTAAGGGCATGTTTCCCACAAGTATCAAATACTCCATGCATGGAGGAAAGAAGCAACACACTCACTGGCAGTTGTTTGATTTCTCACTGAAAGGCAGAGCATCAACACACAGAGCACAAATACAGCACCAGTTTGAAAGCCATACCGGGTCCATTCCAGACACTCCATGAGCAAACTGCTGGAAATTTCCCTCAGTTGAGTGATGCCCCAGGGCCCCCCTACACCGGACAGAGATAATAGCTTTTGTTCTCTCACCTAAACTATTATAGCTGGTTTGGTATAGCCCTCTGGTGGTATAAACCAGTTTCTTATTTCCCTTCCTGAGCAGACCTAAAATAAGTCTGACAAACCACCCTCCTATTAACCAAGCCATGTCTATGCCAAGTTTTCCCTGCATGAGTGAGACAGACGATGAGGTATAATATTTCTCCTATTTCTAACTAAAAACAATACTGAGTATTTTTGTAATGTAGATCTAACTCTAAGCTGATTGCCTATGCAGTCAAATTTGCATTTTAATTGTGGATGCAAGCTTAAGCAAATTGGGAAACTACTAAACATTGAATTGCCACTATCACAGCTTTTTCTTTGTCAGTGGCATCTTTTAAAGGAATTATTACCTCTCCCCAAATTTCTTATTTTTAATTTCTTTATATGTTATCTTGGGAGTTTTTTTCAACCATGTAAATTAGATTTCATTAACTTACCCGAAATTTACTCTTCCAAACTACAATAAGTTAATCCTCTACTAAAAGAGTACACAGAAATTTTCATCACTCCAGTGGCAATGTAATTGTACTATTATGTTTATGAGTACAAAATATAAGTTTATAGCTCCACTTTGCAAAGAATACTCAGAATGGTCATTAAACCCCTTGAAGACAATTTTCACGATCAAGACATTTAAAACAGATTTTCAGCTAAGATGAAATATTTTTTATGGTTACAAAAAGCCAAATTAACATAGAGCAAATTCAATGCTTGGTTATGATGCAGATTACAATGGCATACAATTTTTAATTATAAAATATCAACAGGTGTACTCTACTCCTTTCTTAAAAACACACTAATAACTTTGCCCTGTATCTATGTAGGATTTTCTGCACCCATTAACCAGTGTGTTTAGATTGTATTAGGTACTCATTGAAATGCAAACTGGGGGAAACAAGTTATTTAATCCATTATGTAATAATGAACAATTTCATGTTAATTTGTTTCTTACTGAAGATACGCAAAATATTAAAGTTATTTGCACTTAAATGCAATCCTGCCTCCCTTTCCAATGAAACCTTCAAGCTCCTTCTTAGGAACTTCAATAGATTTAATCAACTTTCAAAACAAAAGCCCACCATTTTTGGCATCTAAATATCTGACTGCAAAGTCTCCTGGAAGCCCCTTGTGTGGAAGAGATGTTGATAGAGCCCTCACTTTAAAAGAGACAGGAATTCAGATTTGAACTGCACTTTGTCCTCAAGGACCAGTATGACCACATGTGGGGACAGCAGGTGAGCACAGCACAGTAGGGGTGGGTGCTGGGAGCCACAGTGTTTCTGTCCAGCTGGTTTACAGCACTTTGCTTCTAGGTCACAGCATCATTCATCCCTTTGACTACACTAATCTGATAGAGGACACGCAGTCTAAAACAATGTCACCACAAGGCTTCCCCCTCTTCATTTAAAAGTAGAATTCTGGTATGAAAAGAAATGAAAAGTGCTCTGTAAAACTGAGGGGTGGGTGGGTGTGTCTGCTGAGTTTACAAGTACATTTTCAAGGCTGAAAAGTCTGAAGAGTTGGCTTGGGTCCTGAGACACAACCCTGGTCTTTTACACACACTAGGCAGAAAACACACAGGCATAATTATTTACCTGTGTGAATCCATTACCTGCAGTTTAAACTCAAGACATCACCTAGATACGGCTTCTCTTCCTACCATGCCCCTCTTGACAGCTGCACAATTACAGAGAAGCCACAGGGCTTGCATGATGCGGAGCCCAGCACGGCTCAGGGAAGCCTGGGGCTGGCTCCAGCACTGCACAGCTGCCCACGCCAGCCACCTCTGCCCACGGCTTCTGCTGTGCTGGGCTCAGCCCTGGGCAGCAATCACGCCTCTCATCATCTCTGTAGAGAGCCCGCACGCCGCCTCAACTCCCTTCTTCTTCCCTTCACCATCCAGACAAAACGCCTTTCTCTGCATCTGCTCAATGCTTATAGAGCAATCTAAAACTGAACATACAGCTTTTGTACGACACTGTTGAGGAGACCGAAAGAATAATATAATTAAAAAGCAATAAAAAGTGAAGTCCCTCAGCAAATGCAGTACCTGTTTACAGCTGCAGTGACCCACAGACAGATCTGTAGAGCAAGACTGTATAAATCAGAACAATCATAGCAAAAGTTGGTACTATTTAGAAAACAGAGTTTTCATTTGTGAAAACTTAAAAATTCCAAATAGTTACTCATTGCATTAAAGGTACAAGACACAAGTTTTCAACAAGGAGCAAGAATTTATTTTAAATACATTGCTAGGAAATCCACGTGTTTACTATTTTTTTAATACTATGGTGGAAGACTTGACACAAATGTTTAAATGAAAAAGAACTGGTACACAACAGAAAAATACATGATGATACACTTAATTTAATGTTACATTTTGGCAAGAACAAGTGTATTATTATTTCTTCAAGAAATGTCTTGCTTAGTCAAGCAGAAGTAGCTCCCATATGGGAGAGCAAGGACTATTATGTTACATGGTTTTACTGGAGATAATTCTTTACTAAACCAATCAGACCACATAATAACAGCATTTTAACACCAACTACAGGCCCTTGGAGACCAGTTTGTGTGTGGCCTAGATTTCATAGGCTTCTTTACAACAGATGTGTTGGATGAGGGTAGAGTTACTTCATATATTAACTTGTGTGTTCCTTAGGTAAAACAGCCAGTTTTACGAGTTTCAGTTCTGCCTCTTACATATTCTTCTTACAGAAAGCGTGTGCCTTGAGCACAGAGATGATAAATATGAAATCAAAAAACTCACTGCAATTACAATTGATCAGTTTCTAAATCTCTCTGGAGGTACTGATGGTCTCTTGAAGATGTGTTAATGACATCTTTTCACCTCACGTACAACAATACCCAGCTGTATGTTTAAGAATGCCAAGGTACAAACAACGGTGCAGCCAAGTCCAAAAGTCATACAAGGGTGACTATATCTATATTTAATAATTTCTCTTTGTTTTATAATAATATGCAAACATAGAAACTGTATTTTTGTAGGAGCATAAATGAAAACAAAACCCTAAAACTCTCCTCTCCAACAGATGCTAGAAAATTCTCATTAGTTGAAATATACCAGTTCAGGATTAAACAGGAAATAATCAGCTTTATGCCAAAGGAAGGGCCTCACCCTACAACTTTTTATTTATAAAATACTGAATTGATGGAAAGCCACTTCCTAAATCTGATCCACAGTAAAGTTATTGCTCCATCCAAAACAGGAAGGGTGAAGTTTATCTACAAAAGACTCTACTTTAATTGTCTTGTTAAAATGCTTTAAATAATTTTCAGTTACATCCACGACCATAAAGGAAAGTGATATTCAATTAAGCTCAGAAGAATGGGCTGTATATTAAGAGCAACAATAAAATGACAACCCAATCCTTCTTGTCATAAAACTAGACAAACATTTTGTGTGAAATGTACAGTAGTTCAAAATCCACACAGACTGCATTGAAGTCAAGATCAAAAATGATGCGTGTGATTTTACCCCAAACTGATTTGTGATGATTTAGTTTTCCCTCAACAAAAGTCATCCCACTTTTAGTTTCAACAAATATCCTCAGCTACAAATATTCTCAGATTCAACAACATTCTGCATTAAGTGGGCTCATTTTTGTTAATGAGCAAGACAGCATTTTATCCTGCAGTGCAGATTGCCTGTATTTTCTCCAACTGCACAATGAAAATAAGCAGTAACAGAAAAAAAAAAAAACCAACTCCCCCCACCCCCTTTGTTTCCAATTAAGAGCAACTCTGAGCAGATTAGTAGCACAATTAACTGGCAGCAACACTGCTAATACAAATTCAAAGCTGGTGGATCTATGAGTTTAAGAACCAGTCCTTACAAGAGAAGATTTCCTGCCCATCATTATACCAAGAGCAAATGAATTTTTTTTTGATGGTTAAAAATATGCTAAAGCAAGTTTGAAATTGCATGCCAAAAGGTAGGTTTTTTCACCATATATCCAGCATAAAGAAAATACTACATAAAACAAGTAAACTACTGTATGAAATGGACAACTTTTCAGAAAAGAAAAGCAACAGCTGCAAGAAGAAAAACAATTACTTCGATTACCAACATTTTATGGCTTAGTTTATGTTAAACCTTACTGCTTCTGAAGGTTTAGAATTACTTCACACATTATATTAGCCTCACAAATCAGTTTTATTAGTGCCTCAATAATGAATCAAATTCTTTTCAAGTCTAAGTCACTGTCCTGCCTTTACCCTTGAAATAGTCACTCATCATTTACTTCAAGTACTCATTTCAAATCTAAAACCAAATAAATGAAAAAGTAAATTACTTTGGAAGACTTCTCTAATCTTTCCTTAGCTTGTGGATAGGTATCTTTTTCCACATGCAGCTGTGATGGCTGAAAAGGCTATTCCCCCTTCCCAGCCGTCAGCATTCCTATGCCAGAAACCGTCACTCCACTTGTTCGTGTGAGCCAGTAATGTACAGGACTACTCCTAAAATGAACTCTTAGGCAAAACCAGCCTGATTGGGTCACATGCTAGGACATCAGCTGAGCTGCAGGGAGGAATCACCTATCCTGGGTGAGAAAGTGATGAGCAGCTATGGATGACATCTAGAAAGGGCGTTTATGTATAGCTTTACACTAGTGCGTCCACACTGAGCTCATCTGGAAACCCTGACAGAACTTCCACCTAACCCAGACAGACAACACAGGATCTGTGTTTAAATGTTTGCATATCTTAGTATGTAACTTCAGTCAAATACAAAATATATACAGAAACAGAACATAAAGCTGGCACAATGGCTGGGGTTGGAGCAGGCCAGAGAACCTGTATGATGAAGCCTCATTTTTTACTGCAAATATGTTCATTCTTCCCATGTTTTCGCATTCAACACACAAACTCTCCTTCTAAATCTTTTCCCACAATTCTAGTTATTCCCACATCAATTTGGAAGCAGAAATATGATCCAAAAATCGGTAAAAACAGAAAGTATGTCTCTCCCTAAAGAGAAATCCACAAGGAGTAGAGATTGTCTTTTATGGTTAGTAAATCATGTATGTCTCAGGGCAGCGATTACCAACTGTGGTTCCAAGGGAATGTAGTACAAGTTCTGCATTTACTGAGTGGATGTACCACTGACTGTATCCCCATGGTACTTGGAATTAATTATTTGATAAGTTTGGGTTACAATCATAAGTAATACTGAAGAATCACAGTGACTAGCTGGTTCAAAAGAGCTTGGAAATCACTGGTCTTTTTCACTGTGAAAACAAGCCCATCTTGTACTTAAAAACATCTTCTCAGAACACTGGCTTTCTACAGTCTCTTTTCAAGCTTTTGTTAATGAGATAGTTACACAAGGCTGCAGAATTTCAGCACAAGAACTGTTACCTATCAAACTCATTAAAAGAATGTCTGCCCTATTCAATCCAGTGTCACTGAACATTTCCCAGAAGTTGTCTGATGGGGTGGGTGAATTGACAGAGGAGAGACTGGGAGCAAACTTGGCAAGATACGTGAGCACACTCATGATTTTTTGAAGTGTTTGCTTGTCTTCAGATTCTGGCATACACTGAAAAGCTTTGATTCTTTTTGAGTCTGGCTTCAGTCTTTCCTTATAAAAAGAGAGAAGAAACTGGGATCAGCAAATGATGTTCTGTGCTGGGGTTTCTTTTCCAGAGCTTTAGCTCTGTATTCTTCAGACAGCTTAGAGCAGCTTTCTGTGATCCCTGACACCTACAAATTTTGGTAGCAGCATGATTCAACAAATCCACCAAGTCAAAAAGTAAGAGAGATATTTCCAGTATTCAAGAGATAAAACTCAGAATCACAGAATCATTAAAGTTGACCTTTAAGATTGAGTCCTGCTGTAAATGTAACACTGCCAAGTGCACCACAAAACCTTGTTCCTAAGTCCCACATCTACACATCTTTCAAATCCCACCATGGATAGTGATTCTATCTCTCTACTGGTAACCCTGTTCCAATGTTTGACAACTGTTTTGCCGAATTTTTCCCAATATCAAATTCAAACCTCCTCTGGCGCAAATTGGGGCCATTTCCTCTTGTCCTGTCACTTGCTACCTGTGAGAAGAGACTGACTCCCATCTCGCTACAATCTCCTTTCAAGGCAGTTGTGGAGAGTGATAAGGTCCCCCCTGAGCTTCCTTTTCTCCAGGATAAACACCCCCAGCTCCCTCAGCTGCTCCTCATAAGAACTGAGTTTCAGCCCCTTCACCAGCTCGGGTGCCCTTCTCCAGACAAGCTGCAGCACCTGAACGTCCTTCCTGTAGTAAGGGGGCCCAGAACTGGACACAGGATTCGCCTCACCAGTGCCCAGTACAGGAGGACAATCACTGCCCTGGTCCTGCCAGACACGCTAATGCTGACACACGGATACAAGCAGTCTAGACTCAGTCTTCTTGGATTTACTTCATGAAATATCCAATTTACTCCAACTATAAACAGGGAGGGTGATTATGGTACCAGTATTTGTTTACTAATAACAACAATAAAGCATCATGTAAATTAACAAGTCAATGAAAAAAAAAGTAGCTAGAACAAACTAGCAGCTGCCCTCAAACTCTGTCAGCTTCCGGCAGGTTACAGATTTGTTGAGTATCACCAGTAGCATTATGAATTATGGTCACTTCAGAGATACAGGAAATTCTGCCTCTGGCCTATACTCCAATGTGCAGAACTTCACTTTGGTAAATCACACAGACAGCTGAAGGTATGGGGGACTTGTTTAACTAAATACTTCATCAAATTTCAAATTACCACCACCACGTTGATGATTTGAAGGGATCCAAATAATCAGAAAATGTGTCAAAAATCTGCAAAGATACTTACTTTGCCATTTTAACATTATCTTTAGACAGACATAGGATATAGTGTGAATAGTCTAAAATAACTCACTTAACAGTGACACCAAATGAAGTAATTTCAAGTCGAACAGCTAAAATTGGAGGAAAGAGTAAGGTAATAAGGAGGTAATACAGAAGAAGATTTAATCTAGATAATGAAATTTGAAACCACTAAACTACAAAGGAAAATATTTACTGACTAAAATGTACTGTTACAACATAAACTTTTTATGCCCAATCTCTGAACAGAGTAATAGCTGCTGCTGATAAAGTCTACTGATGCTGGATTGATACAGTGTGTTTTGGATGAGAACAGCATGGCAAGAGAGCAGTGAAGTCTCTTTCGAGAAGCAGAGCTGAACAGTTTATTGCCTAAGATAAAGACAGGTTGCTAAAGGTCAAACACTTTAATGCAGTCACCAAAAGAAACAGTACCATACCATTTACCTTTTAACCTTACTTCATACAAAATTATCGCATGTTCTCAAAGATACAGAATGCACAGAGGTTATACATATAAACATATCCTGAAAATAAAGGCATTCCTTCCTTCACACAGCCTTCCAGAACTTAAAAAAAACCCAACCAAAACCAAACAAAACCAACAAAAGCCATAAAACAACCCCAACAAAACACAAACACCCTCCCCCAATAACACCAAGAAACCCCCACAAACAAGTGAAAAATCCCCAACTAAACACAAACAAACAAACAACCAAGATCAAAAAAAAAAAATTTGAACAGCTCATGCTAATAAAGACTGAACTATATTTCTGGAATCACAATTAAATTAGAAAAAAATATTTCATTATTTAGAACAGAGCAAGCCAAATTAAATAAAAAACAACAATTAAAATGAATGACATTTTCTTATTTAGATTAGAAAGTCCAGTGGGCTTGTTGTTCCTTAAAATCACATCAAGGTATAAACATTGCAAACTTTTTATTTTTAAATCAGCTGGTAAGGAATTTTTCTATTTCAAGGATAAGCGTACACAAGGAATTGATTTACATATTAAACAAAGAATTTTTTAATTTATTTATGTATTTAAGAGTACCACAGACTGTGTAAAATAATAACAGCAACTGTTCAAGGGGGGGAAAAAAGTTGCCTTCTCTAGGGTAAGTCAACAGCTTACACTCTTGATGAAGAAAACACAGTTAACACTTTCCATTTGTTGGCTGCAATGCAACTAAACCAGATTTTAGAACTGCTGCTTAGTTTTAACTTAATCAATTTACTCTCTTGATACTACTTTAACTTAGTATTAATCTTTTTCCCTTGGTTAACCCTTTTCTTTGTTCTCCTTAGTTCATCAATGCCCAGCAAACTGCATTGTTAGACAAAGCCACATCAGTCTTCCTGCTCCAAAGGCCCTGCAGTTGGCCAATAAGTACCTACCAAAGGATGCACTATCTCTGACTACCTTCACTTCTCCCATATTTTATCTGAGTCCTCCCCATCCCCGTAGCAAGTATTTACTCAAGCTCTCATAAATCCCTAGCATCCCAAAAAATCAAAAATTCATTGAAAAATACTTTAAGTCAATTGCATTATGTGAACATCTTTCTATCACCTCGTGACAGAAATGCATTTACATTTCCTGCATTTCTACCGAACAGGAAAACAGAAACAAAAGGTACGTTCCACAGCTGCATGGAAACATTATCTAAAGAATGGACACACTGCCCACAGTACATATAATGTACATATGCACACATGTTCTTTCAGAGCTGTAATGCAATATGTAATACAGCAGCTTTAAGGAACACAGTAAAAAACTACTAGCTTACTAGTTACACCTATCTGCTGAGTGATACATAGTGAAATAGATTGCAAACATACCAATGGAAGATTCTGTCCTTACACCCATAAACCCTTACCTGACACCAGACACCGAGTAGTCATACTCGGGTAACACGCTAAATTTCCTTGCCTCTTTTAAAATCTTAGTTGATCCACAACAGCCAAAACCAAGCTCAGCACTTTATCCCCAACAGACCTCTGCATATCTCAATATAACTCCTCAGCAATATGCACATATGTTTTGTTAGGAATACTTAGAATAATCTCTACAGTGGATGAGATACTTCTCTTTGGGATCACTGCTCTGGCTGCTTACTGTGACACGAGTAATGCCTACACACATTAAAAAGCCTCAGAGCCAGCCCACTATAATGATACACGCTTTTCTGGGTAGCAAAAAGTCCATCCTGCTAAAGTAGAAAGGAACACTCCTAAAGTACAGTGGTTTTTAGTAACTTATCTGGGTCATAAGACACCAGATAATTTAGTGCTTATCTCTGCTTCTGATTTTAGCAAAAACATAGTTGCAAGAAATGTCCTTCCATATCAACATAAGAAAAAGGAAAACTGTACAGCGAGCTGTAGTGATGCCTAAGAGTAAATCTGACAAAAACTATGAAAAGCATTAAAAAAATTGTCTGGGCATTTTTGAGTTATGGTTAGACCTACACTTAGGTAAGCAGATTAATAATTTCATTAAAAACTCATTTTTACTTTAAGTTACATTACATTTAATTCCTAGTTGATGACAAATACAGTAATCTGAACAAAACAAACAACAGAACAACAGCAGCGAATGGCATGTTTATCGAATTTTTTAGTAAGCAATTTCAGGTACTTGATGCAGTAATGCTGCATTTCCTGCCTTACAATTGTAGCTTCCTGCAGACACCTCGAGGGCATCCAGAGAGGAAGACACCAAACTGGAAGCACCTGACTGCTCCCCACTTGTTTCTGGCACCAGAAATAGCAGCGGGTTTTCTTGCATGATGTAGCTTCTCCACCCTCCGGCCAGGGAGAAACTCCACTGCACTTGCCCATGGGCTTTAGAGCTTCTGTGGAATTAATTCCCAACTCCACCCATGTTCCCCATCTCATTCCTTCCCCCACCCTCTTGGCTGCAATTCCTGATCTTGGCAAAAATCTCTCTTTTTTTTTTTCCAACTGCAAGTCCAGTCCCACC
The DNA here is from genome assembly GCA_013397315.1 of Donacobius atricapilla. NCBI lineage: Eukaryota > Metazoa > Chordata > Aves > Passeriformes > Mimidae > Donacobius > Donacobius atricapilla. The sequence goes on from WBMY01005983.1 coordinate 484,689, forward strand.
CTTGTTCATTGCTTCCCACACTCAGTTACAACCTCTCCTGTCACCATAAATCCTTTCATCTCTTCCAGATATCCTCCACCCTCCAATTCCAAGGTCACCTCCTTCCTCACCTAGAAATAGTTCCAACAACTTAGGGGCCAGCTTGTTTCACAATAAATCAAAGTCTGGCTCCAACAGGCCAGGTGAAAGGGGCTGTTCTGAGGCACTAGTGCCTCCAAGTGAGTTAATTTCAAAAATATGTAGAATCAATCCTGTCAATGCTGGAAAATGGTGAAGTGTCTTGAAGATGACAGTTCCGGTCATGGCAGCTTTAGAAACTGAAGAAAAACTTTAAGTTTTATCTTCCCTATGATAAGAATAAAGAGTTACTGTGCAAATACCATCAAAGACTACAGTTTTCTATAGATTTCTGCCTGATGGTTAAATAACAGTGTCTAAAGCAGTACTTTCAGAATACTGAATGTTAAGGGACAGTAGTGGCTCGACACACAACACAGGGTGGCTACTCTCTTGTAGCAGCAGGCACACGTAAGGAAGCACACTGTGCTTCCCAGTTAAGTAAGGGTTTGCAAATCCTTCTTTCTTTTTCTTGATCTGATTTATGGTCAGACCCCACAAAGACTACTGTGCCATCACAGGGAACAGTACAATACAGAGATGAAATTCCTCAACTGTGGTTGCCACCAAACTCTTTGCAATGTGCAGCTGAAGTCTCAGGTTGGTTTTGACTGCAGCACTTGCTTAAGGGGACGACCTCTTGATGTATAAAGGGACGCAATCATAATATAGTCTCCACTGGCACTCGTACAGTTTCTGTTACTGCCTATTTTCATAAAGCTTGTAACAACTAATCATCTTGGTTTATGCCTAAATGGAATTTAGTTGAAATCAGACAATAGAGTCGAAAGATACACAGCACAGATACTGAGATTGCACAAGACAGTTTCTCCAGGAAGCCAAGTGAAAAAGAAACATATTAAAATGGGCAAATTTCCAGGTGGAGATGATCTCTGAAAAGCTTGTGTCAGCATATCCTAATCTATTTATGAATCTGTGTTTAAAAATGCTTATGTGCATTTTTTTTTTTTTTAATTTAGGTAGCATGTGACCGAAAAAGTTAATATATAAATTGTTTACTACACTGAGGTAGTGAACTGCTTGTGAGGTGTGTAATTATGGTCAAGTAAGCACACACAGTACCCACATAAATAGAACTCTTCATGTTGTAATGAAACCAAGTACTTAAGCTATCTGGAGTAAGGAGAAGGGGAAAGATAGCTAATAAACAAATTAAAAGTTGGAGAAACAGTATCAAATCCATCTGTAACAGGTTATTAGTGTCATTCAGAGCAGTACTTGAAGTTCAATAGTTCAGAAAATTAATGTATGAGCACTTCTCAAGAAGCGTGAGAAGGTAAAGAACCAGAAACAACCCATGACCCACTCAATTTTGTCAGTATTCACTTTCTGTGGTTTTTTCAAGACAGGCTGCCTCTATTAGCCTTTCCAAGTCAAAGTAGCAAGGTAAAACAGGCATGCCATAAACTTTGTCCAGTGAGGAATCTTGGCCCTGGTTTTTCTGCCATATTTTGTGAAGCATGCCATTGTGATATCCATACAAATGTATGTCCAGACAATCACAGAAGTCTCAAGTCACCACACAAATGCAAATAAGAGTCAAACAAAATAGGAAAGTGATCTTTGGTGGGTCAGCAATAAATGGTGATGTGCATTAGTCATTTATATCCCAAGACAAAAACCTAATGTTTTCATAATCTTAACTTAAAGAATCAGTACATGCATAAGCAGCTATGGATTTCTTCCCGACATAATTTAGGAAATTAAACTTTAGAAAAGTTCCCAATTCTAATGCCTTTTAGAACTATAATATTACACTGTATTTTGAAGGTCAGAGAAAAAGAATAGGCATAATCTACCCATCTTTAAAACATATTGAGTTTAACCTACTCAATGGAGCAACTGCCAAAAGAAGGGTAGGTGAGACGCTGAGATACAGCACATAAATTTAAGGACCAGGTGAAAAACACAACTTGTCATCCAAGTGTCTTTGGTCACAGATGATCCTATATGTATACACGAGTCAGTGTTGTCTATAAATCAGATTAAAAATGGATTAGAGGAATAAACTACAAGCACCAGGAAAAGCTTCTGGTGTATAAAGAACGGTCTGTAAAAGACACACAAAACCCCACAAAACTGCAGATTCACACTTCAGCAGATTTCCCCTACCTACGGGTTTCGTGTGTGACATTCTTCTGTTGCTGTCTATTTCAACCTCCTAAGGTATGAAAGTACTTGTCAGTGCAGGAGAAATGGAAACCAGCTTCCATGCCAAACATCAAGTCCTCCTGTCACCTACCCTCCTGCCGCTACCTTTCATTTGCCACTTCCCATGTGTTTTTACATGTTTGCTCAGTTACCACCATCCCATCATCGCATATGGTTTTATGAAACTTTTCCTCGTGACACTGCTACCTGCTTGCCCTATATATATCTTGTTCTAAGCACCACTTGGACTCCAGTATCCTCTCTTTCAGAAGATCAATGCTCAGACTGTATCACGAATACTGATAGCGCTAATACATCATCTGTGTTTGGGGGGTAGAGAGAGATGCCAGACAGTAGTTTTTTGAGCTTGGGCTATTTCTGGGGAAATTTAAATTTCTGGATCTAATTACTAGGTATAGGGGACTGATTCTGTTCTTACTCTGTTCCAATCCAGGAAGCAGTAAGTTTCCCTAATTACAATGCTGAAGAGACAGTAGGTTGTAAGAATAAAAAATACTTAAAACTTTAATCCTCAGTGGATTGAACCTACTAAGAGATAATTTTATCTTTAATCCTTAAAATAGTTCAAAAATAAAAAACACACTGCTAACCTACTTCTTAAATCCACCAATGCCCTTCTGTTAAAGCAAGAATAAGCTGGAGACCAAGTCGGAGCGAAGGATCTATCCTCTGAATTAAATCCAAGTTACTAAAACCAACAACAAAAGCCCATGATAAAAAAAACCCAAACCAAAAACAACAACAAAAAAACCAAGAAACAAACCCAAACAAACAAACAAACCAACCCACCCTACCCACAAAAACAATAATCCTCACTCCCACAGAAACTACTGCCTTTATCAAGGCTCAGACGATTAATTTCTGGTTTTACCCTTCATCATTCCCAGGAGGTTTGCCAGTGTCAATTCTGCTTATCCTTCCACACATCTCAACTTTTGACAGCTTTTTCAGTAGGCAATTTCTCAAAATTAATTTCTAACTATATATTAAGGCCCACACATTTTTAGTGAGTTTCTTCTCTTCCTAACACCTTTTCCAATCCTGTTGACACTCATCATCTCTTGAAATTAATCTTTCTTCTTTCCAGCCCACTCACTATTATAGTTTCCAAGTCTTTCATCCTGCTTTTGCTCTTCAGGTTTCTCACAACAGAACAGGAAATTTTAAGTCAAACAATCACTATCAGCTTTTGATTGAAAAAATGCTATTTAATTAATAACTCCTCAGATTTTCATTTTATCTGACCACAAAGTCAGTCTTGTCTTTCAGATGTGAACAATCTTTTTTCACATTTCTTTTGGTTTCAGCTAAGTCAATTTCATCACGTACCTAATTACTAGCCCTCTCCCATTTAAGTCTTCCACAGATCTGCCACCAAGTTGTAACACCTGTAAACAATGCCCTTTAAAAACATCTGTAAGCAAACAATCCTCTGAGATCTTGCAGTCTGCAGTGCTGCTTGATCACATAATGAAATGCCACCACATCAAAAATTCTACATTTGTCAATGGGTTGAATAGTCAGCATTTGGCAACTTTAAAATAATGTAATCAGCACAGGCCTAAAACTGTTTACATGCAAAAACATAAGGGAAACATGATCTTCAATGAATGGTGGTGAAATCTACAGGTGAGCTGCATTTAATTCAAATCTCTCTAAGAAATACCCCACTATTACTGGATAAGTGCATGCATTTCTGGTATTAAATTCTCTTAAAATTATTTCCCTATGAGCACTGCATATTAAAATAACACTCATTTTTATCAGCTTTCCAATGAAAAAAGCTGCTGGCAAAAATCTGAAATGTGGTAATAGATTTCCTTATTAAACCATTCCTTCAGGTGCTGAGTAAAATGAGTTGCACTGCTTTTGCATATGCAGCGGTTTGTAATTACGAACACAGCAGTGCACACCAAATAACCCATTGGTGTCCATAGAAAGGGAATAGAACACAACTGAGCAAATGGAACATGCAGAATTACAACTTCTAAAGCATGGTGGCCCAAACACAAGAAAAGGAAAACAGCTAAATTTTTCATGTCCCTTTGCAAGTATCCTGCTTTAAATAATTGAATTTGTAAGGAGAATAAAAGATACAATGAAGAAAGTTTTATAAGCTTTTCTAGCCCCCATCTTGTAGTTTCACAAACATGAGAACACTAATTTCTAACAGCCAGGTCATAACTGCAAAATTGAAAAACCCCAGCACAAAGAAAAAAAGAAAAACCCCCAAAACAAACAAACAAAGAAAAAAACACCCAACAACAACACCAAAACAAACCACAAAAAAACCTCACCAAACAAAAAATCCCACAAAACTTAAGGCAAGTAAGCATTACAATGTAACTGATTTGATTTTGTCATGGTAAAAATACAGTATGGAATAAATACTAAAAGATAGTAGAAAAAATAGCAGGTCAGAATTAATATGAAAGGTGTCTAAGAATATGTAGAAAGAAAGAAATTACTTGACTTTTTATACATAAGGAGGGGGATACAGATACAAGGAAACTAATAAACCACACAGGCAGATGATGTAATTAAGTAAAAGAGTTATCAATTTTTCTGAGAAGCTTAAGGCAAATAAAACCTGACATAAATGTTTTCCTGATTAGGAAAAAATAAATTAACACACTTAATTACAACATACATTTAAGTAAAATAAACATAAGCTCAGAGGAGGCATGATACATACTACATTACCAACCAAAATAGACTGATGATGATGAGGCCATCGTTAAGGCCTTGTCACTGTATATTAAGTACAGAAGGTTTGAAAGACAACAGCAAAGCTAGGAAGGAGTGAAAAATCTACAGCTTCCCCATCTTTTACTCTCATCTGGCCTGTTACTCTGGCCTACTCCTGTCAGAAACAAAGCATGTCTGACCTCATCCACAACCAGAAATAATCCTTTAATGTGTTTTTAGCTACTGTTCCAGTTCCTTCAGCTTCACTTAACTCGCCTACTTCTTAACTTATATTTTAATTAGGGGATTTTTTCTAACCTAGATAATTTTGCCTGAAATGAGCAACAGCACAAGCAGACCAACAACCTAATCTAAGGAAATGGTAGCCAGTTTCCCCGGCTCAGCAGAAGTGAGCTTTTCAAAAGAAAACGTACATCCAAGGGCCAGCTCTAACATGGTCCTTCATTCCTTCCTGGATTCCCATTACTCCCATTTATTAATTTACTTATTTTACTAAAACTGCTAGAACTTAAGACACTTAATCTGTCACATCCAAGCCTTACAAAACTTTTCCAGTGCATTTACCATGAGCTTATCCCTAGCCAAGACGAAGAAGCTACTTTGTGTTTACATCCTCTTTCATCTTTATACTGTTGAAGAACTGTAAAATAGTTTTGCTTGAAGCAAAACAAAACTAGCAAGCAAAACAAAACTAGCAAAGGACACAGGAGGGTTTGGGGGCAAGGAGGGAGACATACAGGAAACTCCCAAACACTACACAAACTGTAGCTATTTTATTATGACAGAAATGCCTGTATAATCTTCTTCATGCTTTACTGATACTAACACCATTTTTTTTTTTAACAAAGTCTTTTCAATGTAAAGTATCACTTTGTTAAAGGTCAGTCTTCTCTCAGAGCAGCATCTCCAGAGAACAGAGCCCCATTAACAAGCGTTAAGTACACACAAAGCCAATTCAGCTACTGCTATATAGATGTTACCAGAACAAGAACTATGACAAAGAAAGGGAACAAGAAACAGTTCTTCTCAAACTACACATACACACACTGTAACTGCTAAAACCTCTTTTTCTTATTTAATTGTAACTTCTAGGTCAGAGATGTCAGTAATTTACCTGAAAATGAAAAGGAGTTAGGACAGCAGACCTGGAAACAGAATTTGGACAGCCTAGACCTAGCCACACCCCCATTTTTTCCTTCTTTCAATGCACCATAGCTATGAAGTTTCAAACACAAGCTTTAGAAAGATCTCTGACTTTCAGCATCTTCCAGCAATAAGGCTGTCCCATTAGGGTAACAGTTCATTCATACTATTGAGGACTCTTTAACATGCAATATTAACTTAGAATGTCAACTAAAGAAGCAATTAAACTATGTTTAAACATTTAAAAATATTGTTCTGCTGAACATTTAAAAACATTGGTGAACTGAAAGCATACAGTCAGCCAGTGATTCCATTAAGAATAATAAAGCATTCATGAATGTATTAATTCCTGTACTTAATTAATTCCTTAGATGCCAGAACTCTGTGGCACGAAATTGAGACAAACTCACAGGTTTGATTTTTTTGCAGAGACAAGGAGTGTACTTGGTAAAATTGTCATTTGATAAAATTTTTCTTCAGAAAAGATTAGATTTTCAGAGGTAATACATGTCACTCCAACTTGAATATGCAATATGTAAGGAAAGTGGACACATAATAATGGACTAATTAACACGGTGTTACAGACTTGATGTCTAGACAAGATAAGACATTTCAAGAATCCCTGTTACTCGTGCTCATGAAGGAAGAACAAAGAGATAGCCTTTTGTGTAACACTGATGCTGAATAGCTCCAATTATGAATTTAACACCGGGGACATATTTGTCATCACTTTCGAAAAAAACCACCACACTTCAGCACATTACAAGCTAAAAGCATAAGCTGATCCTTAGCTATATAAAATCAGAAACTAAACAACTCCAAAATATTACCTTAATGCACAATGCATATTATTAAATGCAAAGATATTTTAAAAGTGCATGAACTGGTTACATTAGCAAACTACAGACATTCATCTATCCTCACACACAGATGCAAAATTCACTACTACGCTGTTTTCAAGTAACGAGACCAATCTTTTAAGCGTCTGTTTAATGGGCTTCTACCCCACCATGCTCAGACAACATTTAACACCTTATTTCAAAATTGTAAAAGCAAAGAGGGAAATGTATGTTCAAAGATCCAGGGAAACACCTAACTTAAAAAAAAAACACCTCAACAACAACCCCAAAAACAATCAAAAAACATCCAAACCTAGAAAGAAAATTATCTCAGTATGAAAAAAACTCTCCAAAGGTTTTTTACTATAGACAGAACATTTAAAAACACATCATGGGATATATTAAAATATGAGACACACATTAATTCTGCAGATTTTCCACTCCATGCAGAAGCACAAAGATTGAAAACACTCTGCACCTGGATTGAAGGGAACAGTTTCCATAGTACCTGCCATGCAAAAGTGCCAGAAAAAACCCTATTCTTCCAATCATGAAATGTGAGAGCCAGAGGGTTCTAGGAAATGAACCCTTCCCTGAGAGCAGCAGAGCCCGCTCCCAGTGGAGCAGGACCCAAAAGCAGGGCACCACACCAAGGAGCTGGGATTCTGCAGTTCAAGAACGCAGACAGAAAGCTGTCAAGAGAAGAAGTGAGCAGAAACCCTGTCCTTAGTGGAATGGAAACAAACCATTATTCTGGAATGCAATGGCAGCTGAGCTCAAGACAAAGAGGTCAAGACACTGGAAGAGGCTGCCCAGGGAAACAGCAGAGCCTCCTTCATTGCAAATACTCAGCGCTTCATTTGACAGAGCCCTGAATTACCTGATCTCAGGCCCTGTTTCAAGGACATTGGCTCCGGTCAGTCCTATGCAATCTAAGTGTTTCCACAATAATGTCACTATGCCTGTTGTTTCAAAGATGAGACCAAAAATGTCCAGCATCTGCAGTCCCAGTTCAGAAATGTTTTCAAGCATCTGTGCATCTGCAACCATATCCCTCCCCTTCCAAGTAATATTGGCACACTTCAAATGAAATATATACGTCAAAGTTTTTCTAGTTTGGGAGTGACACAGATAATTCTTGGCTCTGTTTAAACAGTGCCTGGAGTTTTCCAAGCCTTTATACATGAGCAGAACTTCTAGTTTCCTCTCTTTGTGTCAGCCTCAGTTAATATTTGTGAAGCAACTGCAGACTTCGAAAAGATAGTCACTATATAGCAAACAGCAACTAGCCCTTGGTTTGACACATTTTGCCCTGTCATCATCAACACACAAAGAACTTAGTTTTTCTTCAAATTACATGATTTTACATGAATGTTTGCAGTAAGTTTCCCATCAAATAAATAATATACAACTATTTTCTTGATGAGCTAGGGTGATCATTTACAATCACACTTCATTTAAAATTCTGAAATTGGCAATTGTGTTATTGCAGCTTAGAGAAAAGGCAGAGGCAACTTGACAAGAGAGTGATATGAGCGATACACAAGATACCAAGATGGACTAATTTAAAACAGAACACCTGTATGAATATTTCATTCAATTGCTCAAGGGATATTTTCACTTGTTTTTCTTAAGTGAAAAAACAGACTATATCACCTCCCTCCTGCCCAGGGCAACAGACTGCCTGTTTCTCTGCTGAACAGCAATGGATTTGCTCATTGCAACACCATGCATGTTCTGTCAGCACAGTTTTTTGCCTCTGGGTTTTCCTCAAATAGTGCCATCCTGTGAAGTCAAAGTACATATTTGGAAAATTTTGCTCCTTTTCCAGGTTAGAGCTTTGGAAACAAATGGATATGGAGACAGCAAAGCAAAAAAGGCTTTCTCAGGAGCCTGGAACAGCCAAAAAATACTTGGTAATCAAGTTGAGAATAAATATGAACCAAAAAGCAATCATCATTAGATCTGGTGGTCTGAGAGAAACAAAAATTTAGGAGGCAAAAGTAGAAGAGGTTCAATGGGTCAAATCTCACTTCCTCAAACATTAGCTGGGCCCTCACCAATTCCTTAACACATCACCAGTGGCACATGCCCTGTCTGACTTAATTTCTTACTTATTTTAAATACCTTAATAGCTGTCCAGTGCATACAGAAAAACAACCTCTTGAAAACATTTAGATGCTGAGAACTCAAAGTAAACACAACAGAGTACAAATTTCTACAGATCGATTTCATATATAGTAGGAATATTCACAGTGTTTTATTATGATGATTCATTATGATATTTATGATGATTATGAAAATCATCAGGTCTATCACAACAGTTTTTTAAAAATCCAGAAAATTTAATTGCAGATCCAGAAGTTAATTTTAAATATTTATGTGAAAAATATGTAGTTTGTTTTCCAGTCTTATTTTTTAATGATTAAATAAATATCCTGTCTAATTCACAGTACCTGGTTTATAAGAAAATAAGTATCTTGTTCAGTTCAGTAAAATACTTCTAGCATCATTCCAGAATTTTATTTAAATTCTGCAGAAGCTGACAGCTTCAATATTCAAATCAACAAGAGAAACTGGTTGTGCAAAACCCCAATCTAAGTTATTCCTCCAGCTTTTCTGAACTAAGTTCCTAAAAGTATTCCATTTTATAGAACATAATCTAGATTTCCCCAGAGTTAAGTGCAAACTCCACCAAACACAACAGCATTAGATCATATAGAAAACAATATTTGGGTTTTATGACCAAATTTTCATACAATTCCACTATAACTTTGTCCTTAGGGCCTAGGGAAATTAAACCACAGATTCGCCAGCATGAGGCTAACTAAACGCAACAGCTGTTTTTTAAAAATCTGTTTCTAGCCTGTGTATTTTTTTCAGTTTGTCATTTTTAAAAAGTCCTAAGTGTATGCATTTGGTCCTAGCTCATTCAGGCCATTTGTGACCCTGTGATCAGATACAGAGGGATAAACCAACTGCATCATGGCTCTCATAGTTACAGCACACTGGTAAACTCCATTCCAACAGGACCCTGCACACGTGGAAAGCTGTGCCCACCATGAACATGATGATGCAAAGTCAATATTAATAGAAGGAAAAAAAAAGAAAACCAAAAACAATTGAGTAGAAAGCTGGTTTTCAAGTGTCAATAAAAAGGAACAGCGTTGCAGCTCAGGAAATGGCCTCACAGGCAACTGAACAAAGGCCACTAGAATTAAGAGGCACTCATTTTCTTAACTTGCAAAACAGCAGTTGTTGCATGTAAGTTGCAGAAAACTACCATTAATTTCCACATGCAGATAAATGCCATGGTTCTTCAGAATTAAACAGCTGGAGATGTTACCACATCATCTTGAATAATCAAATTACATTCATATTACACTCTAAGGAGGAGGAAAAAATAAATCAAGGTAATTTTAGCAGAGCAAACCATTACTGTATTAGTGACAAAATGCCAAGAAGACTCACCTGTTCAATCTCCTTTGTCTTAGCTGCAATTGCTTTTGAACGACCAAGAAGCTGGCTGTCCTCGTACAATTCTGTACTATCCATTAGATTTGCTTCTGCTTCCTCTGTTTGCTCAATGTATAATGGAGCTGAAGATTCAGCCTTAAAAAAACAAAAACAAATTCAATTTTCAGAGAAAAGTAAAAAATGGAGCATGAGGGAAAAAACCCAAAAGCCAAAACACAGAAATCAGAAATATGAGTTTGTTCATCAAGACTATTAGTGAAGTATTACTGCTCCAATTCTAACAGATACAGAAATATGGGTTTTAAACATGTAGAAAACACGATGTGATAAAACCCCTGGTGACACAGCCTTAACTGTGTAAAGGCAATTATGTCAGATAACCTCTACCTACCCATCCAATGAGAAGAAATTTGTGTATGTGGTATTTTTAACACCAGAATGCAAGAAAAATCCACAATGAAAATGTGATAGTCTTCGGGGAAAGGATAAAAGTAACAAAATCGAAGGTACATAGGCATCAACAAAATAAAAATGCTGTCAGGGAGAACTCTTGAAGCATTCAGGGCCACAGGTCTATTATTAAAGGAACTACAATAACTATTGTATAGCAAAAGCAAATGTGAGTTGAAGATTTCTTGTAACGTGAAAAATCAAACTGAAGTACAGGAATTGTAGTCACTTCCCTCTAAAACAGAGATTAAGACAGTATTCATACTCCAAAGAGAAGAGATGCCAACTCCCAAATTTTTATATAGAAAATGTAGCAATTTTGTTTTACAGCATTATTTAAATCCAGTATTATGGAACAATTTATAATTTTTTTTAAATAGGATTTGAAAATTGAAGATGATGAAAACTAGTATCTATTATTCAAAAACAGAGGTGAAGAATCTTAAGACTTAACTAACATGAAAGGGAAAAGCACTTGACAGAAAAGGGAAGTAAAAAGCTTAAGTGGTCCTGTGAACATATGCTCAAACCTCAGCAGCAACACAAACCATTAAGACTGAATCCCAAATCTTGCTATCCCAGTAAAAATGAAACGCCTGAGAGTGAGTGAAGGCTAATAAAAAAGCTCAGTGCAACACAAAGTTCAACTATTAAGCACTACGTAAGATAAACAGGAAAAAATTTAGAATTCCTGCTATTCATATGTGACAGCCTACTAATCAAGGTGAGAAGTCCTTTCTTCTGAGACTCAGAATGAGATGCCTCACCTCCTTCATAAGCATTTCTACAGGCCACTTTCTTAGTCAATAAATCTGTACCGCAATCAACTACAATTGCTTCGCTTTGATCCTACATATGTTTCATGTTTTGTCACTGCAATTTTCTGAGGTGTTTAGGATGCCTTAAACAACTCTCCTCCATGTGGCCCACTCTGTTCTCTCCTCCCTTGCATTACCTTTCCCATTATCAAGAACCACAGTGATACTTCTCGGCTGAACCTCTCAAAAATGTCCATGCACTTGTTCTCCTTCATATGGTATTTATCTTTGGATCAGCTGTTGCTTTTTCTTCACTCTTACATTTCCTCCCTTTTTTCTTTTCTTAATTGCTTTTTCCAGTTTATGTATCAAACTAGATCTTCCTGACCACTATTCAGGAGCTGCCCATGCATTCACCCATTACGTCAATGGACAGGACTTGAAAGTTCAGATAAATATGGATTCAGTGAATTTATTTCTCTAACCCAGCCCTTACACCCTACAAGTGGAAATGTGATGCTTGCCAAGACACGTTCATTTCCCCTAAAATTATTTACAAACAAATAAAATAATCAAACCCATTAACTGGAAAGGTTAAAACATGACTTTGTGAAGTAGATACTATTTTGCTTTTTTTAAGAACACCTCTCAAGTCGAAACAAAGTGAAAGTTAAAGAGAAAATTATCATAGAATTGAAACAGATTATTTTAGATTACATGATATTTGGCTTGTTTAAAATGACAAATACATTTTTCACTAACATAACAGAATCCAAAAAAGACATGCTATCCAAGAGCAATGTAACAAATGACTGAGAGGGGCTATAATTGCACTTCAATACAGACAGGAGTAGAAGACAAGGAGAGGTGAAAACAAAAGGGAATAAACTGGCAAATAATTAATGTTGACTAATAATGAAATAAGTATTCTGGGGAAAATAAAAATTATATTCACTGCAGTAATAAGGTAAGCTTTATTTTTTATATAACGGAGGACTGCTTTCTGAAAAAGAATACAGGGCATGGTAGGCTGGCATGGCTTGAAATGGAACTCAACAAACCAGAGTTTCTCTCCTTAAATCTTATGTTTTACACGTACACTCATGTTTTGACTCCGAAGTCCCCCTCCTAATTTTAGGGAGTTCGGTAGGCATACAGACCTACGCTACTGCAGGAGCTCCTTGGAGAATGTTTGGGAGAGCAGAACATTTACTGTGTCAGCTGTAGCTCAACATCAATTCAAATTACACAGACAAAACATACTGTGCCTTTCTGTATTTTTTTCAAAATAAATAAATCGCAAGGTTTTAGTCTCCCTCTCATTCCCTTTCAACAAATATTTAATAGCATAATGAGAAAAATTCAGGATTAAGTTACAAAATGTGCCTTTATGAAGAGTACAGAAAAAGAAGAGCCTACTATTGTAACACTTTGAATTAAGTGGATTAATAATCCTATCTTACATCATACTCTGTTATTTCAGGTAAATTGCTTTCCTCGGCCTTCTCTGACTTTTCAGCTGCCCACTTGCTTGCTGCTTCTGCAAGTTCCTTTTCTGACAGTCTGTTGCTCTTCTCCAAGGCCTGTACAAAAACATTATAGTCAAGGTTTAACATGAAATACACTTACATGTGGCAAAAATCTTTGAAATTAAAATAAATGGTTATTCTGATCCCTAAAACATTTTAACATAGGAAAAAATAAAGTTGAAATTATTTAATTTGCTGTCCAATTTCTTCAAAAAGAAAAGTGGGAGGGGAGAGGGCAGATAATAAAGAAACAAGAGAAGAGGAAAAAAGATAAATCAATGAAAGTCAGTGGACTGCTACAAAACCACTATACTTTCCGAATAAGGTTTATTAAATTCACAGGTCAGAGATAAGAGAAAAAAATTTTGAGACCTGCTGGGCACTGAAAGAAGTCAGATACAAGAGTGGAGTGAATGAATAATTCAGTGTGATTTTCAGGCATAAAAGGTTGCAAAAAAATTTAAAATAAACTGTTAAATACTAGGTAGGGTATAAAACCTGAACTAATTAGGGACAAAAAATATTTTATACACACTAAGTGATCAGAGCTGGTTCCATTAAAATCCATAATTTTTTATTTGAGGGAATGCTAATCAGTTATAATGGAGTCAGTCATGACTTCATGTTCTTCTAAATCTACCTTTTCAAATGGATATTCTCACATAAGTAATATCTAAAATTTGATTTCTCTCTAAGAATACTATTTGACTTTTACTATCAGAGCAGTAAACAATCACAAATGTCAGTTTAGGAATAGCTAGCTTTATAAATCTTGTTACCACTATCTGGATATTTAACTTAAATGCATAGAAGCACCCAAAGAATCTATACCACTCTAGCATTAAAAATTGCAACAGTAAGATGATACAAAAATTCTACTGCCTGGAAAAGGCTGTAACAATTTCTACCCAATGCCTGTTCCATCTTAACAAACAGGTAGACCAAAAAAAAGCAAACCAACAAAAACCCAAATGAAAGAAACCAACACTCCACCTCTTACCACTAGTTTATTCTAAGTCACATAAATGGCCAGTACCAAAACTCCATGTCTTCACATTTTTTGTGCTTACCTCAAGCAAAGTATTATCCAAATACCTCTGTACTGTAGTATGGCATAAATATGCAATTCACAGAACCCTTCCAGGATTCTGTGTCATAAAAACACCACATTTATCTGAATCCAGAAGAGAAGTGCCACACAATGTTCCAATAGGAATCCCTGTTTTCTCTAACTGTAAATTACAGAATTACAACCAGTGAAGTCGGGAGGTGATAAAGTTCAATATGCAGGGATATGAAGAGGACTCTTAAAAAGAAAGGAGTAATACAATTCATAGAAAATCTCACATGACCTGCTATATGTCATAAAAGAAATTAACTAATATCTATTGGAATACAGAAAAAAAAAACCTGTTTCATCTTACTAAATTTAATTCTATAGGTTGAATGTTGATAAATACATATTAAATCCTGAGTGAATTTTATGGAATAAAGTAATGATATTTGCACAGGTACTCTTCAGCTGAAGAGTCAGAACAGGAACGTATTTCTCAGCTGAAAATAGCAGCAGCTATTTAGGCTGCAAACTTGCAAGAAACAATCAACCTAACAGATTTCATTAAAAAACTAAATTGCTGTCCCCCTTCCTCCCCCATCTCAAAACAGAAGTCCTTTTTTTTGGTATTTTTTTAATCTCATCAATAACATAGAAAAGCAAAAGTCTGTCACTTTGCTCAGCAGCTGTCCCTGTCTCACACATTCTTTTGCTCTGTGTTGGATACAGCCTCCAAGGCTCAGATCTATACAGTTAATAAAGAAAAACAGAAGATTTCATGCCGTAGTCATACAGGCAGCTAAAATCACGTAACATCAACATGGATTAATTCACATGCATGAATATGTAAGAAATAATTAGAGATAAAAATACCTTTCTAGATTTGCAAATAGACACTACAGTGAAAAGAGGTATTGCTATGGAAACATATACCTTCGTAAGAATTTCAAAACTAAATTATAACTTAGAGCATCAAAACTCATCTCCTTTAATCGCTAATATATAGCATATAACTAATTTCTCAAGACTTGATAAATTGTAAGACTTTGGCTCTGGAGATGTTCGTGTTTTGCCAAGACTACTTCTGTCACTACTTCTTAGTCAGGGAAGCACTTAGGTAAATTACCTGCTTAGTGCAATTCCAGCCAAAAGGCTGATTCCAAAGGGCTCCACTGACACAGGGCAGTTACATTATAAGCAGATCTGGGGACTGTATTGGTTTGGCATGAATGGTAAAAAACAATTAGTGATCTCCTTTAAAACTGACAGCCAGGTTGGCCAATTGGACACAAGTGTACACCTCTGGGACACACGCCTTAAATACAGGTGGGATTTTGGGCAAAATCCTCTCTAGCTGCAGGCTTGCCATGAGGTAACATCGAGACTGGGGCAGCAGCAGGGCCCGGCTCAGGCCCCACCACCCCCGGGGCCGGGCTGGGTGGCCTTGCGGGCGCTGGCCCTGGCTGGAGCCGAGCCAGGCCCTGAGCCCAGCAGATGCCGGCAGAGAAAGGGGAGCCACGGCTGCTGACATCCAGTCCATCCTACGGCTTGCACCACGCCGTCGACCGGGCCCAGGGAGATGATCCGACCCACCCCGGGTCCCCGGAGAGCAGCACTGAGCCCAGGCTGGGCCAAACCCACCCCATAAGACTGANCACCAGAACAAAATCAGGAGGGGCTTGTCTCTCTCAAAGACTGAATGAAAGACTATTTTATAAGTGGTACTGACCTAGAGTTCTGATTTTCTGTCTTTGTTTTGTGGAAATGTGGACTGTTGGTAGGGGGGAGGGGAGTGCTTTTAAAAAAGTTTCATTGTTTTTTTGTTCACCCTTTAGTGTGTGTTAATAAATCTAACTGTTTCTATCTTTAAATTAAACCCATTTTGCCTTTCTTCTAATCCTATTCCATAGCAGAAAGATAGACCACCACACTAAATTTAACAAAAAAAAATTCGGTGAATGTGAAACCACTACAGGGACTCAAGAGAAAAATCAATAAACAATCATGGAAGTATTTCCATTTCTGCAGCTGATGGATACCAAATAAATATTTAAGCTGTCTGGGGAAATGACTTCCACCAAATAAAGTTTCATTTTGTGCAGCCTGTATCAAGCTGCTATCCACTGCCAGCAGACACTTGCAAACTGATGGCTAAAAACCAGTACAGCATAGATCAGACCTGAATAAAGAAGAAAGCAGAACACTTACAGAATACAGAGTTCAAGCTCAGACTACATATTAACACAACAGCAAGAGATTTTGCAATGCCTCCTTGTTCTCAAAGGTGTGTACTAAGTAAGGATTTGATATTAAGCTGCACTGTGCTGAGTCTATAAGCAAAATAGGTGAACTAATTATAAGGTATATTTTATGATCCAAATCAGCATAACTTGTGCATAATAGCTTTTATCTTATTTTCCCTATTTACAACACTGAAAATACATCATTTGCCTCCCCCCTTAAGGACAATGGCAATCAGCTGGCACAGCAGTTCTCAGAGAGGTGTGTAAGAGATAAGTACTTAGAATGACATAGTACAACCAAAGCCTGTTTTTTTTTCCCCCATTGAATAACAAGGCAGGTGTGCCTGTGTCCAAATGAGTGGCAATACTAACATACTCACAACAATACAGAATTCTAAGACCAAGTACTATTCCTATTGTAAGGAATAGTAAGTAATACAGTAAGGAATATGCACTTTAACAGGTTTATGCAGTATCTCCTTTCAACTGAGGAAAAAATCCAACAATGAGCAATCTCAAACCATGGTGTGAAGTATCCAAAAAGAAAATTCACCTTTGATGAAGGTATGGCTGTGGACCCTGAGGGTGATGCATCTCTTGATGTTTTCAGTGACTGAACTGTCCTCTCTTTACCTACAATTAAGAAAAAAATTGATGACTGAGAAATTAAAGATATGTATTGCAAATATGCTTAAAAAATTGCAGTGAATTCTTCTCACATCAGACATGAACCTTATCACCCTCAACACCTAACAGGAGGCTGTAGCAAGAGTCTCCCAGGCAACAACTGACAGGAGGAAATGGCCTCAAACTGTGCCAGGGAAGGCTCAGGCTGGACATCAGGAAGAATCTTTTCACTGAAAGGGTGGTTAAGCTTGGGAACAGCTGCTCAGGGAGGTGGTGGAGCCACCATTCCTGGATGTGTTCAAGAACTGATAGGACATGGCATTTAGTGCCATGGTCCAGTTGAGAGGGTGGTATTTGGTCAAAGGTTGGACTCGATCTTGGATGTCTTTTCCAACCTGAATGATTCCATGATTCTATAAAATCTATGTACTCCATCATCTGATAAAGATTGGTAACATTTTTTTCTCTTCCCAAGGAGAGAAAAGATACAGCTGTGACATTTCATGCGATTAAGAAAACTCACTGTCCTTTTATCCATCATTAACTGAAAGGGTGTATCAGTATTATTGTGCAAGATGATGTGATTTCACTTTTTAATATTCTTGCAATAATATTAACAGTTGAAATATTAGACTCCAGTCAATCACTAAAGGTAACCAGGTAGTGTATGAACTAGTTTAGCAGGCCACAGTATGTTGGAAAGACCTGCCATGGGAAACAGTCCTGCATTGTATCAGCCACAGAATAGATGCTTGTAAGATCACTGTCCTTCTTATAGAAGTTAAAATAGGCAAAATGTCAAATCAAATTCACAGTGCTAATCACAGTCTGTCCATAGTCTTGCCACAGACCAGTTACAAGCAGCCCACAGCAACAGAAATGGTTGCAGTGTAAACTACTATTTTTTAAGTTGTGGCCCACAGATAACATCTAATCTGCAAAAGGTAAGCAAAAAAGCAAACATGTTGTCAGTAGGCCTAAATTAACCAGACTGTTCCCACTTACTGGGAAACAGTTGACTGATTAGAAATAAGCCAAAGTAGTGTGAACTTACATTGGCTTCCAATAAATTTTTATAAATACAATTATTAAAGGGATTAATTTAAAAATCTATCAAAGAGTTATGAAATTGGGATAGAAATTCTTTTCGTAGAACTATAAACGTAATTGTTCATTACAGCTTTAAATATATCTTTAATTTAATGAGTCAAAGCAACAAAACATAGAACATCTTCCTTGTCACCACTAAGCAACCAGTTTTGCTCCTGTGATACCTGCTTTTCAGCCCCACAGACAAGCCACCTCCTTTTAAATTCATGGACTATTCTAATGCTGCCTCCCACATGCCTCCTTTGCCAGACTGGATTCTTTATAAAGATTATCTGAGTTGAATGGATTATATGTTTGCACCTGAACAGATGAAATTAACTGACAGAAATGGCAGAAAATTATTCAAAGTTATCAAAGTGAAAAAACACCATTTAATTAGAAGATATTATTAGGCCATTTTTTTCAGAATGTGTGCGGCTATTTTGAGCCCCACAGCCCTACCTGTAAAATTAAACACAACACTCTGCCCTTTTGCATTTCCTCAGCACACCATTCTACTGATCCCTTACTGCCTGGGCCCGTGCAGGAATACCATCCTGCTTCTCTCCCTGCTGTCCCATCACAGATGAATGCTTGCCCTTTCCATTAGCCCTTTCCCTCGAAAAAAGGCACTTCTTCATGTCCCCACAGTTTTGTTTAAATTCTGTATTTATCCTAATGTATGAAGGGCCGTAGAGCATGGGATATTCCTTCTTCAGTGGAAATCATGTGGCCAAACCAATTCAGACAGCATGATTTTAAACAGCATTATAATATTTTAGGAAGATGCCACATTGCAAATTCCACATGAAACAGTATATACTTTGCCTGTTGTAAATTCATTTAAATGTACTGCTGACATATATGAGATGTCCCACTTGATGTTCGTTTATATGCAATACATGAGCTTACCTAAGGCAAATCACATTCAAAAATTATTCTAGAAGTATTATTTAAACAATTTATACCTTGCAAATAGGTATTTTAATTCAGTCATCTAGAGGGACATTTTCCAGGGAAAGGAATAAAGAAATGGTCCAGTGTATAACTCAGCTGGTCTCTTAAAACTTATATAAAGATGATTGGGAAAGGTATTTAACCAGGCAAATGGGAGAAAATATCAAAAACTATAGATCTAGATGTAAGTTCCTCTCTTGATCAGGATCTTTCTGGTTTGCTAATGTATTTGCTTCTACATGACTACCTCCACTATTGTCTGAGTAGTTCAAACAATACAGTATACACATGTATGATCAAAGTCAGCTCAAAATTTAAAAAAACCCATGAAACATTCCAAGATTTAGTATGGTTTCTCACAACATTGTTTTCCTGTCCCTAGTAATTACAAGCTGTACACCTACAAGACTTCTATAAAATTAGTTAACTATCTTATTTTTACTTCCTCTCCTACACTTAGAGGAATTTATGTTCACTAAGTATTGCCACAAAATGTAAAAAGCACTGTAATGCCGAAATAGCAAGACCATCTCCACTCTGCAAGGAGTGAAATTATTCCTCAATACTTAAACAATGTTAACTAAACTACAAAGATCTTTTAGGACAAGAAGTGCTGCATAATGGTTGAGTGTCACTCTGAAAACACAATGTGCCTTCTCGGTGAGTAAAAAAAAAACCTAACTAATTTTTAAAAAGCTGCCAAAATGAACAGTAGGTTTGCATAGTTCTCTAGAAAGCTTTTGCAGAAAGGGATATCAAATTGGATTAATTTATATTAGCTGTACAAACAGAGTAGCTAAGATTGTAGTATACTAAAAAAAGCAATTTCTTTTTTTTTTTCCCCAAAATCATTTAAATATGAAACCTCAAATATTTTCAAAACAGATGATTCATTAGACTTCTGGGAAGCATTAAAAGCCAAGCTTTTAAAAGTCAGAATAGACTAAACTGAGATATGCTTCACATATCTTTGAGGAGAGCAAGATCTGAGAGGTTTTGACATTGAAATGTAATTGTTAAAAACCAATCAGTTTCCAAGGCCTAGTAAAATTTGGAGCAAATGCAACAAGTATGTACTTTCCTTTCTCCATTTTTTTAATCCCTGTTTTATTCTGGTTGCAGGAAGAAATATCTTCATCTGCTATAGATGAAGCAAAGTTTCTTGTCAGGGAATCCAATGAATCACATAAATAAGTAACAGGAGCTGATGCTAAAAAGAACATAAAATACTAGAAAAAGCTGTGCAGCTGAAACTCCTACAGTCAGTCTAGACCTGAGACCAAAAAAACACCTACAATCTCCCACATGAAATACATAAGGGAACAGGGAGTACAATGAAACAACCAGAGCAGACAGCACATAAATGGTACAAGATGTCAGTTTTTCCCATTTTAAAAAGAGCATGTAAGGAAAAAAGGCTTATACAGTTGAGTTGCAGTTTCACCTCACTAAGCAGTTCACATCATTAGTCCAGCATTACCTTGCTGAGAAGAAATATTTCTTTTATGTAAAGATGACATACTTCTGCTATGCTGGTGGAAAGGATAGGCTTTGCTTCTTTCTGGAGAGTAGCTCCTGCTGCTGACACTGGAGCCAGATCTGCTGTGCGGAGAATCCCTTCGGCTCCCCGGCGATTCCCTGAAGAAAGGAGAGTCCCTCTTGTGAGGGGATCGATCTCTCACATAATGAGAAGAATAGAGGCTTTTTCTTCTGAAGCCATCTCTGACATCCCTTGGAAGACAACAGAAAAATACCAGTAACTTGGTTATCCTCCCAATCTTTATGGAACAGCACATATACAATGGCAACAGTTTATGCCTGGTAAATACAAACAGGTTAACTGTCATCTGCAGGACACATCCAATATCTTCAGTGCTTTCAAGCATGCTAGGCAAGGAATGAAAAACAAGTTAAAAAGAAAAAGAAAAAAGGCAAATTTGTCAGATTTCACTGAGGTACCTCACTGCTAGAATCTAATTCCTTTCTATTTCTTGGTAATACAGTTAAAATGTAGGAAAAAGACATTTATGAAATGTCAACTCTCACAATTTTTCTCAGATGCAGTACACTTACCCTGAAATTAAGCCTGCATTTACAATAGCTAAAAATGCATATGCAAATGTTGCTTAAACAATTTGGCATTTTTCAGGTAGGTTTTTCTCTTATTTTCAAGGGACTATATTCCTCATTTGATTTTACACACCTTGCTACACAAAATATCAGTGAGGGATTTCAGCTTATATCCAGCAAAGACAAAAAGAAATCTGCAGAATATCTGTTCTCGCCTATGAATCCACCCAAGTTCAACTCTTGAATGAAAATATGAAGACTTGTAGCTCCTAAATATTTTTCTCACAACACACAAGACTAATTTTGAACTTCAATGTAAGATGTTACAAACCCAAGTGATTTAAAACCATAATCTAATAAACACCAAAATTTTCTACTAAATTTAAATGTTGTTACTCCAGACCACAGCACAAATTTGTTGGTCATTTGTAAATTGTATTAATGTACATGTAAGTGCAAAGGTGAAAAAAACACCTTAGTATCATTTCAAACTTGTCCAAAAGAATCTCAGAGCTAAAAGACATAGAGCCAACTGAATCGAGACTTGGCCCTTTTGCCTTGGCCAGAAGACGCATTGGTAAGAGTAGCAAGTACTTCTCAGCTTCTCCATAGAAATCTCCGAGATTTCATAGCATTTCTAGTAAATCAGAATGTATCTTCTCTCCTATTTCACATCAGAGTACAGTATTTTAAACTGGGGAATGTCTCACAAAAATCCAGTGGTCTCATTTAGCACAATGTAGCTACAGCTGATTTTATGCTGGGGGAGAAGAAAATACGTACAATTCCTACAGCATGGCACAGCCCCATATTTGTGACAGATAAAGGATTTCTGTGTGCCAAAGGTACCTTGGGCTACGGAAGCTTCACAGGTAGCACCACAAAATAAAAACCCTGTGACACTGATGTGTTTTACACAGTTCAAGTTTACTTTTTGCACAGAAAGCACATCTTCATTATATGTATGAACATTTTATGTAGCAACAGACATGAAGTGTAAGTTCAGGGTTGAAGAATACTAGATTAACTCCACTTTTTCTAGCTAAGTGGGGGTTATTTATTTATCAAAGAACATATTGATCAAATATTTATCAGGTATGAGTTAGGCACGGCCCACTTTTTCTTCCATTTCCTTCTTAATCTCTCTCTTTAAATAATGTTATTTATTTTTAAAGCACAAGCTTTCTGGCAGACCAGTACACCACTTTTATGTGTAAAAGACACTTTTATGACCACATTATTAAACCCTCATATACAGAGCAGTTTATTATGGTAATGTTTACAGAGCCCCAGCTATTGAGCACGTATAATAAATGCTCTAACATCCATGGAAGATTTTAAAAAATATATAATTGAAACGCACTTTTAAACAGGAAAACATCTGAAAGCCACATTCTGCAATAATATTATGCACCCTAAAACAGAATCTCACTTTCAATTTTTTGATTTTTATTTCACCACTCCATGTTAATTCTTAACTGGAACGCATCTCAAAGAGAGCGTTCAAGCCATTTACTATATTAAATCAGTCTGGGAGAGCATAGCAACAGCACAGTACTTCTGATGTTTTCCATTAATATAACACACTGAACAGAACAAAGTAAGTATTGTTTTACAGTTATTTTTTTCCTTGAACATTTAAGCTAACATACACCTGCAATTTCGTAATGAAGGCCCCAATTCAGCAAAGCAGTTAAGCACATGCTTCAGATTCTAACACATACTCAAAAGGTTTATTAAGCAGGGACAATATTTAGTAGAGATGCAAAGTAAGACTTTAAAATAGAGCTACTGACCTTAACAACAAATACAGAATGAAGTCCTTTTATATAGCATCCCTCAAATCTTTGTATTTTGTGTTCCTAATTCACATTTAATCCTGAAAACACAATTCTCTCAGCAGTGTTGCAACAGGAAGCAATATCACTGTTAACCTCGATGAAACTTGACCATTAAGTTCTCACTAAAGCTGGCAGTTTTGGAGGAGCTTCTGGAAGGTTACAAAAACAGCCATACTGTGATATACCATTCACCAAGGGCAGCTGGGGGAAGAGCTCCAGCCTGACAGCTATTTCAGTTCACCATCAGTTCCAGTTTTCTCAAGGATAAAACGCAACTACAGAACAGAAGAAGGTATGACTTTCTGCACAGAAGAAAACCAAGGGAATACAACACTAGGGAGATTTTCAGTTGCCTACGGATCACAAATAACACAGCGGTATAGCTTAAACTCTGAAACGAAGATTAACACAAACCAGCGTGTCTGATTTATCTCTTAAGAGAACTTAGAGGTAAAATTAAATCACTTCCTGGATGTGAAATGCCAGGGAGTAGAGAGGTACTTGGGTACATGAAGCACATCACATGCAATAAAGGAAAAAGCTTCACTGTAAGAGGACTCTTAGATCACCGTCATTGATTTTGTGCTACTGGGCAACAGCCTACAATACTTTGTGCTCACTTTTCTATGGGACTTCTACATCCCATTACATTCAATTTTTCAACTAGAACATTCATCTACATTATGGTCCAGACATAGTGAACATAACTCTCACTTTTCACACTGAACTGAAGACTGGCAACAAAACAGCATATTGCTGTGGAACAGAAACAGGAGTGTCTTCCAGTAATTCACAGGTAAGTGCTGCCTATAACTTAGATTTAAAAAAAAAATCAGAGATGTTTTCATGATCCCTTCCATCTGAGAAAGATTACTGTTATTGCCAAAGGGATTAAACATTCCATTTACAGCCTTGCGATTAATTACCAACCTTGCCTAGAAATAACTTTCACACTTTTATAAATAAATTGAAGAAGCTATCAATAACTGCTGCAGCACCAGGCTTCGGTGCAAAGAGATAAAACAATCAAGATCTGAACGGAATGCTTAACTGAATATACTTTTTCTGTCTCGCAACACAGATGCAAGGGAGAGGGGGGAGGAAAACAAACTAGAATTCCTTTTGCCTTCCTTTTCAGGACAACATGAACCAGATGATGTAGAATATATTTAATAAAATATACAACGCCCCCAGCCTCTAGAAGAAGCAAGAACACCTCCACTTTTAACACCTTCAAAGTAAATGTAGATGGTGCAAGATTCCAGCCACCCCTCTCCCAGAACTCATTCAATTTCTTTCCAAAGTATACAGTATGTGGTTGTGCAACAAACCAACAACTTACTCAGGTTCTGCTTTGGAGATTTGCTATAATCTCTTGTTATTGTCCAAAGATCCTTATGCTGATTTATCCTAAGCTAATATAATACAGTGAATGACACCATCATAGATAGCAGAAATTGCACCTGGTACCAATGGCTTTCATTTGAACATTTGAAATGATGACAAGATTTCTTATTGACAACTGGTTTTCAACATTTTATGACAAAGCAAGTAACTGCAGCACTTGTGATATCTGCATTTTGCTCTAAATGAAATTAACATAATTAGGCCCAGCCAGTGTAACCTTATTAACAGCTTTCTGCATGAAGGCAAAAAAAACCAGGCATTGTGAAACACCATTTCAAGCAAAAAGAATATCCAGAAATACCAAATGTATAAAAAAAATTAAAAATATATAAATGTTTCATCATCTTTATGTTGCATGTCGTACTGCTGGAATTATCATAAGCAAACACCAAATGTCCACACTTACGCCATTTGCCCACCTCATTCAGTATGAAGGCTACTCAACTCCTCTCTCCCTGCCACCACCATGGGATGTCATGACAGGTCAGAGAATAAAAAATACGAGAATCTGAATATTATAGCAACATTAGAGAGAAATGCTTCTATGTCCTTTAATTGAATGCTATGCACTTCAATGGCATTGAAAATCCAACTACATTGCTCTTTCTCCTTAGTACCCTCCTCCTTTTGCTTTTAATGGTACTGATAATGTACCGTTAGACCTGCTGCAAGATAAGCCTACATAATAAAAGTATATTGAAATTAAAACTCTCTATCTGACATGGAGATATTATGGTCAATCACAGATAAGGACAGAGAAACAAAGCAACAAAGAGTCCAGAAAAGCACAGATTTAAGTACCAAAGAATTAAGAGCAAACAGCTTTAGACAACTCTTCACAGAATAAAGATAAAATATGTTATTTAGACAAATTAAGATCATATTAGACAAAATAACTGCATTCAAATGCATGTGATCTTGGGTGTTTTTTCTTTTTAAAAACAAAGGCTTACTAACATCCTCCAATTTCTCCAAAACAGAAAACAAAGCACAGGTTTTAAGTTCCAGAGGGAGTATTTGCTTAAAGTGATGGACCAAATTACAATTTCTATAAACAGCTACAACACTTACAACAGCACTTTGAGCAGCCTATCACCCCAGAAGGGTAAAGCAGTTCAGACAACTAGCTCAGGGAATAAACCTCTCCCGTTTTATGATTCTATGCAGCAGCAACTAAATCAATTCCTAAACAGACTTAATTCAAAATGGAAATAACTGAAATTTTCTACCTCAATATAAACTTAAAAATTGGAAAAAAAAGCCGGGAAGCACAATATGGTACTTTACATACTTTTTTTCCCCCTAATACCCTAACAGACCAGAGAAAGTGCTCCATGTTTTAGTTTCTAGACAAAGTTGTAATGGACAGAGATTGCTAAGTAGGTGCTTGCACTTATACTGTCATCCTGCCTCAGACAGAGACCATCACATAGGAAAGAGTTTTAAAACATTTCCCTGAAGTACCAAAGCACATTGGTACCCCTCAGAAGTGTCCTTTCTTTGAGGGCCTTGAATTTACTTTTTTACTTCACACTTAGTACATGCTGAACAATTTAATGTAGACAAGCACTTGTCTTATATACACACTAAGCCCCAGAAAGAAATATTCTTGCACTTTATTTTAGGGACATACATGAATTTTATGTTCAGCAATACATGAATTTTAATGTTCAGCAAGCTATCTTTAAAATCCTTCCACACAGAAGAATCCAGAAACCATGAAATAGCTGCTGAAAGAGCACTGAAGCTTTTCATCAATGTGCTGCAGAATGCAGTTAGTTCACTGACAAAAGAATATAACAAGGAGTGCTAGGATATGTTGCTTTGATCAACTCTTGGGGTTGACTTTCTAACACTATCAATAAAAAGCTGCAAAAGGAAAGAACAAATTGTGAAACAGGTTTTTAAGCAGTAATACCTTATGTCAGTAATACTGACAGACAATACGCTTACTGTATTTGCTTTTTTTTCTATTTCCAAATCCCTTCATGAAATCTATAAAACAGAAAAACACTTCATTTTTCTCTATATGGGAAAAATGCTTTACAGATCTCTGTATTCTTAAATTAAAGTGAGATTTGAAGCAGCTAGGTCAAATAGGTGTTTCACTTGCTTATATGCCTCATAGTGGTATGGATTTCTGCATAGCAAATTTCAGTAAAGCCAGCACACTACTACCTCTGCTTCTGGATTTCTCAATATAAAGGGCATTATACATAGATGAAGAAAAAAATCCATTGCACATAATGGCATTTTTCTTTAAGTGATCTCATTCCTGTCAGGTATATAGTCTGTTCAAAATCAGAAAGTTAAGAGAGACCTTTCCTCTTATAAATTACTCAGCCATGTAGCTTTATGGTTTTTATTTTCCAGTTTGCTTTTTCCTATCACCTTCATTACAATTTACAGTCTCTATAATAAACATTAATATCTCTCGCCTCTTTTTGTAGGCCATTTCCTATATATTATAAATATCACTTGTTTTAACATATTTTACACACAGGCAAGCTATGCTGCTTGGGTAAATTCCTCTTTAAAAATCCTCTTGCAACTCTTGTATGCCTTCAGTTATTGCAGTGATTTAGTAACAGTTAACTTTGCAGCTCCA
This sequence comes from Donacobius atricapilla, assembly GCA_013397315.1. Lineage (NCBI taxonomy): Eukaryota > Metazoa > Chordata > Aves > Passeriformes > Mimidae > Donacobius > Donacobius atricapilla. The sequence goes on from WBMY01005983.1 coordinate 511,800, forward strand.
TAACAGCTCATACTGATAGAAACTGGTGCTGCTGCAATCCTGAACTCCTGAACTTCCTGGGATCCATATTTCAATTCCATGCCTAAGCTGGCATTGATATTTTCTCTCAGACAACAAAACTGGCAGACAAATATTTAATTCATTGTGGCAGGTTAGCACACCGAACAACTCCTTGAAATGTACAACACCTGAAACAGAACCAGGGAGAGGGGAAGGACTGGAATGGCACCTGCTTACATAGTGAAAACTGCCATGGAAATATATTTTTTCTGTAGGAAAATCAGTCTTTTTACCACATTCATGACTATAAATTAATTACAATAAATAAAACAGGTTTCTTGACAGAATTCTAGAGCAGTTAAAGTTAGAATCAGTAAGCCTCAAAGAAGTAATACTGCATTTTTTCCCCCCTCAAAACAACAGATATACATATCTAGCAACACTAACTGGCTGTAATAAAAGTAAATTCAAAGATAAATTTTAAAACAGAATGCTGTTCAAAACACACAAGTTTTAGTAAGTATTAATAAATTAACAGTAGCTGAAAAGAGGTTTTAAAGAAGGTAATTAATTTCTTTATACTTCAGTCTCCAACATAATCTTTTGCCTTACTAAATCCTTGTACGAAATGCTTCAAAAACTGCATCTAGCAACATAAAAATTGTAGAATGCATACTGAGTCTAGTAACTCATCAAACCTGAATTAGTTTGCCCATCTACTCTACTCTGATGAGATCCCACCTGCTACACTGCACCTAGCTCCAAAGTCCTGGAAAGACATGGATCAACAGCTGGACCAGGTACAAAGGAGGGCAACAAAAATGATCAAGTGGGATGGAGCACATTTACGAGGAAAGGTTGCAAGAGTTGGTGGTGTTCAGCCTGGAAAAGAAAAGGCTCTGCCAGAAAATGTTTATGATACTGAAACACTGAAACAGTTTGCCCAAAGAGGTGGTAAATAACCTGTCCCAGGAAAAACATTTAGGGTCATGCTGGATGGGGCTCTGAGCAACTTGATCTAATTGAAGATGTCCCTGCTTACTGCAGGGGTTTGCCCAAATGATTTTTGAAGGTACCTTCCAACTCAAACCATTCTACTATTCTGTAAGTCAACACATTAAAACATTTTTTCCATTTTACTTCCAAATTTCATAATCACACTCTCAAGCATAATTTCCAAAAATAATAAGGCATATTAGGCTAGATAAGATATGATTTAATTTAACCCATGCAACTGTTAAAAATCAGACTTCAGAAGAGAAAGACACTCCCACAGCTGGCTGACCCAACCCTGTTGTGTGTAATGGCACCAATATTCAGTTTCACTTAGACAAAAGCATTTATTGTCAGCTCATAAACAAGTTCTACAGAGCTTCATATACGAAGGAAGGAACCTTTAAGGTTATGCAAATATCTATCATAAACTAATGTCAAGACTAACACTGGGAATAATGCGTTACCATACAAAAATAGTATCATCTTTTAAAAATAATACCAATAGCATGAGATCATGGTATTGTTTTATTGATGAACTTTTCCTCAGATGTAGATCATAACACTGCAAACACAAGAGTAGATGGAAATGGCACATCAAACATTTTCTCTTTGAAGCAAAATGCTTAACAAAAGGACGCCTAAACTATCAGTAACACTACACTTCTTCCTATCCTCTCCTGTATCCTAATATCCCCACCCTCTCTCAGTGGGCATTGAATAGAAAGTGTTTAGTATATTCAAAATATAACAAACAAGTCCTTGGAACCTAACAGATAATGAAGAAGAATTTACCTTCCTAAAGGAAATTATGTCAAAGTCCTCTGTGACAATACACCTCAACATGAGAAAGCCATGACTACATTCATCAGCCCAATTCACTAGCTTTCGTTGAGGTGATTTCATTTAGTTAGATGCCATCTTAACAGGAGTTGTCTGGACTCGAAGGGAGACTCCCTTCTCTTTCCCTCCCCCACTGACTCTCAGTAGTTAGATGTTTTTCAACTAAGTAGTTAGGAAACTTTTCCAGAATAATCAAGTGCTACCCATGGGAGTTTGCCTCATTATTTCCCAATCCACCATTAACCTGCTAGTTTTGATATCATCTATAGTGCTAGCTCTAAGACTGGACCAGGCAAGCTCACTTTTCAAAGATTTCCTTTAAGAGGTATGGTAAGCAAGATCTTAACAGTGTAAAGGTACATAATCTTATCTTCAGGCACCTTACCCTATCATACATTGTAAACAGAGGAACTCCTTACAGTTTATTAGCATACAGTTTAGTATGTAAACATTTATTAGAAGGAAATCAGAATTTTCCCAAGATGTAGTTTTAAACAATCAATGTTACTACAAAATTTAACTAAATTTGCACAGACTACTGAATTTTACCTCATAAGTGTATCATAACATATCAACACCTGTAGTAAACAGTTCTCATGCAATAGCCCCTGTTAAAAAACAGTGATGACATCAATTTTATATGACAATTTAAAACCTTACAAAAACTACAGCGGGAAACAGTTGTACACACAGAACGCCATAAATCCTTAAAACGTAACACAGCTTTGGATCAAAAGCAAGTCAAATAAATATGATAACAGTGGAGAATTGACATGATAAGAACTTCTGGGGTTTGTTTTTTTTACCAGATTTGTTGTGTTTGCTGTAATTTTGTCAGATAAATACTTACATGTCAATTTACTACCTGGCCATTCCTTATTCACCGATTTTTAAGAATATAAAAAGGTTTTTTGCAAAGTTTATAAATATCTATCTTCATAATTTCTCAATGCCTCAGAGTTACAGCAGAGAAGCTGTATTTAAATGTAACTGATACATTTAAAAGGACCAAAGTATAAGAAATACCATACACACAGAATCAGACTGAAATACCTATTGTAATAACGCTTTCCAAAGCAAACTCACCCAATTTTTTCTTAGGGCTCTTAGAGAAGTTAAACCCAAGATTTAGAACCGTTCCACATTTCATAAAACAGGCCAGCTCTATTGTATGAGGGTATTTACAAGCTCAATTAAAAAAAAAAAAAACAGGTAGCAGGAAGTCCTGCTAATTTGATAGTTTAAACTCCTTTCTCTCATCCTGAGATGGAAAGTGCAAAACCAATTAGAATTCTGCAAGATTCTCCAAAAGGAACAAAACTATCAGTTAGCAATTTCTGAAAGCAAACTTTTTTTTAGCATCAGATGGATGAATTTTGCAAAGAAAATAAAACAGCCTTCAATAAACATCACAGTCAATTGCTATGCAAAGAAAAACATTTAAAATATTAATCTCTCAGCAACTAAAACTAGCTGGCAGTGAAAGCAACATTCAGCTTCCAATTTAGTCACACAACTAGCTAAAACATGTGTCTTAGGGTGACTTTATGATGCTTGTATCCCCAGTTGTCTGTTCTGGGCAGTTTGTTTGCAGAAACTGCACTCACTCCTCCGCATTCCTCACAGACTGTGCTGTCTGCAACACGGGCAGTGGGAGAGAGTTCTCCTTTGCTTTTATGTAATTTTTAGCAAACTAAAGCAGAAAAATCCCCGAGACTGTAGCTTTTCTTTTTCTTGGAACTGATTAGCCCTGTTCTGGACTGAAAACCCAAAAAACCACTGGGAGCTCACACCTGTGGCCCACTGGGGCTCGGGGTGTGGCATTTTCCAGCGCCAGGGGGACTGATAAGGGACTGAGTGAGCCAAGCTACACCCCACAACAAGGACTTTCTGAATTTGCCATCTCTTCAGAACAGCAAAACATTTTATTGTTTAATATTATTCATTTTTTATGCTTGTGAATACTTTGCTTGTTAAATAAAGAGGTTTTTTCCACTTCTCTCCAAGGAAACCTTTTCCTGAACCAGTTAAGGGAGGAGTCGCTTCAATCTGCTTTCTAGAGAGACCCCTTTAGAAATTTCCTCCCCAATTTGGCCTAAACCAGGACAACATGTAAAAAAAAAAAATCCCAGCTGAAAATAAGAGGAATTTCTACCCCCTCCCCATATTTTTACATTATAGGATGAGGGCAAAAAAATACTACAGTTTAAACCCTGTCTACTAAGTTCTCCTTTTCTCTCCATTCTCAAGTGACAAACATTTCAGGAATGGAATGACAGCAGTCTTGCTTTGAATGAGGTTTCCAGCATAATTCCGGATGTATGCACACAAGGCCCATATGCAGCAGAAACTCAGTTTGACATAAAACTCCTAGAAAGAAAACAGGCAGTGTTCACATAGAGAGTCTCTGGGTTCTAAGTTAAATAGAAGAAAGGTTCATCTCAGCAATAAAACCAGACTTGTCCAAATCAAAACTTTTTTACTTTCAGTTGACCTGCAGTAGTGGACATTTCTAAACTGCTCTTGATTATACTCAGTCTTCAGCACAGGGCATTTTTAAAATGTTATGGGGTACCTGCATGAGAAGATTTGAGTTCTTAAAATCCATTCAAAATAAAAACTTATAGACATACAGAACCCAAAGTTCTGGCACACAATCAAGACATATTTAACTTTGAGTAATGACAGTCAAATCATGGAACACAAATCTCAGTTTGCAAACATTGGTTGTCCCAAGCACAAAAGAGCTACAGCCAGCGGAGCAGAAAACAGTTTTTAAAGAAAACGTAGCAGCTATTGAATCAGAAAGAATGAACTGAATATGTCATTAAATATTTAATGCAAACCGGAATCAACTTCTAAGTTGTGTATTACCTATTATCTTGTTCCAAAAGGTTCGAATTTTCCCCCTCCACCCTCCAAAATATCATAAGCCAAGATAAACTATTTTAGCTAGCAGCTTAGCACAATGGGTTTTCTGAGTAAAAGATTTCAACAGACAAGTCCTTGCCTGGAGTTGTAGACAGGTATAATGAATCTACCACAATGATCTATTATAAGGAAACTGTAATTTTGTATATGAATAAACAAGCTACTCTACTCAGCCATGTGAATACTTGAGAGGTTCAACGTTCTGGCAGAGATTCTATTTATTTATTAAAAGAAAAAGGCATGTGCTAATGAGTATAACTCTGCTTATCAATCTCTGTCAAAAGCAAGACCATTTTCTTTGGGTGACTGCCATATTTATTTCCCTCCACACATGCTCTTTAATAAAGAATGAGGTTCTTGTATGGTGTCCCTTAAGAGCTGTCAAATATTGCAACAAAACAGCAGACTTATGTACATTTATAGCACCATCTCATAAATCCCTTTGGCCAAGTTTATCTTCTATAAGCAAGCCACAGATCAGTTTAAATTACAAGAAAGTTTAAATCCAAAGCCTAAAGGCCTCCCACAATGTAATACACTGCTTTGAAATATTACACTATTTAAACATGTTCACTATTTCATTAATTAAAGAATACATACAGGGAGGAGAAAAAAAAAATTAAGAAACAACCTACTCCCTGTAATTCAAAGGTGATTGCATAGTGACAATGTAAAGATAACTGCCTTGGCCTATGACACATCTGGACTCTCAGTATTAAATGCTGCTTGAAAGAAGAGTCCGTGACCCTTACTTCCATCTGGAGACTCATCAAAGATTTTCATTTAAAATAACCATTTTTACTAAAGAAGAATTTTCTTCTCAATGTACAATCTTCCGACCACAACTCTACAACATCCTGTCATCACTTCATGCACTTACAAGGGGTTAATCACTAAATGGAAAGGCAGTTCAAGCAGAAATCAAAAAGCCAGGATTGCTGGGCTTCTATCCCACCCTTTGCAAACAATTTACTCCATGGCCTTCAGTAAATACATTCTCACTGTGAAGGTGCATGCTTCTAGAAAAATCAAGATATATTATGTTTTACCAACCTAAAGTGGTAATTGTAAGTTTAATGTTCAGAAATCACATCAATTTTTCAGAGGAAAGACAATAAGCCATTGATTTAAAATATTTCCAAAACAAAACATAGAACTGGCTGAAGAATCTCAGTTGTTCATGGATCACAAATTGCTTACAATTTATTGTTAACAATTAATTGTTTACAATATATTTTGCCAGACAATTTTCTCTCATTTCTAGCATCCAGACTACTTCAGTATTTCCATTTATTACAAAATATTTCTTAAGCACTCCAGGAAATAAGCAGATCTGCTTTTTAGGGACAAATGCATTAAAGACTGGACTACTAAGACTACTTCCTAATTTCACTTAAATAATGGGAGAAAAACCCAACCAACAAATGAACAAAACAACAGACATAGTAGCAACATGTTTCCTTCGTTAACAAAGAAAAAATTATTCATATATACAGGTGAAGAGAAGATATTAAAAATGTCCGGTGTAAGCCACTTCTCAGGAGTCTACTTTTTACTTATTCTACAATTATGGTAATCCTTATTTTACAAAAATCTGGGCCTCAGATAATTCCAAGGATCAAATTTAATGCATGTGTAGCTGGGATTTACAAGTGCGTCATTTTGAAATTTCTCTTTGAAGATGAGTCTTACCCATCTTAAGTTGCCAAGTTTCGTATATTTCACATCTTGTGAACTCAGTTTGGTTGGTAAAAAAAAAAGAATGAAGTAATGCTTAGTACACTCAAAAGGATTAAAATTTGGCATGACTAAAGTGAAGAGCAGCTAACAATCTCCTGAAGCATTTCACACTGAAAAGTTCATCTGACCTTATAAAAATGAACTTGGATGCAAAATCCATTGCTATGAGGCCCATAGGGAAGTACTGCAAAACTAGAATCCCACAACATATAGTTCAATACAGTTCTCTGAAATTTTTTAAAATTCTAGTTTTGCCATACTTCCCTATGGGCCTCATAGCAATGGATTCTGCATCCAAGTTCATTTTCATAAGGTTCCCTGAATTTTTTTAAAAAAATCTGACATGCATGATTGCTTTGCATAAATGAGCTTAATATATTGCTGAAGACAAATAGTTACACAGCTCCAGAAATTATCAACCTCAGTAGAAGATAAATGTACAAAGAAGTCCCATCTTAATTGGTCTCGACTCGTTTCAATTGCTGTCTCACAATTCTCAGAGCATCATCAACCAAGACATTAAAATTGCCTTTAATGTATGCAGAAAATTTTCTCCAAACTATGATGTACAATTCTTTACATATGCCACCTACACTTGAACCAAAAGGCACTTCAAATCAAGCTAGAACAAAATTCACATCAGTTTCTAGAGTTCAGAATTCTTTAGGTGACAACAGGAGAAAAAGAGCTGGGAACTCATTTTGAAATCTATGCCCTGCACATCCTCTGAATTACTTTATCTTTTACATATAAAATAGGTATTTTTGCCATTAAAAAGTCATCGTCAAGATGATGGCTGTTCATTAAACATAGTATAAACCCAGGCTGACAACTCTCAAAAAGCATGTACTCCAGAAAATAGCAGAAGGAACAGTAATGCTCCACTCAGCACTAGACATAACATCTACATGTAAATAACAACTGCTTGGAAACTGGAGTATAACCCTATAAGAAGGAAGGCAAAAAAAAAAAAAGTGCTAGAACATCAACAATCCTTTTGTCATTCATGGAGAACTGCTGCTGGTCATTAGACACATCACATCTGAAGCCACAATTCTACAAATCCTAAGTAAGATAGCATGTCCTATTTTTAAGAAAAAGCCAAGAAGCTCAAAAAAAACCCCAACAAAATACCACCAAAGAAACAATAAGGAAAAAACCACAAAAATTCCCTAACTGCTGGTTTCTTGGACAGCAAAGTTTAAGAGAATTACAGAATGATAGAACGTGAGAGGTTGGAAGGGACCCACAAGGATGACTGAAGTCCGACTCCTGGCCCTGCACAGGACATCCCCAAGAGTCACACGATGGTGCCTGAGAGCACTGTCCAAACACCTGTCGCACTGTCAGGCTGGTGCTGTGACCACTTCCCTGGTGAGCCTGTCCCAGTGCTCAACCACCCTCTGGGTGAGAAACCTTTTCCTGATACCCAACCTAACCCTCCCCTGGCACAGCTTCAGGCCATTCCCTCAGGTCCTGGCACTGGTCACCACAGAGCAGAGATCAGTGCCTGCCCCTCCTCTTCCTCTCACGACTAAGTTGCAGACTGCAATGAGGTCCCCCTGCAGTCTCCTTCAGGTTGAACAGAACAAGTGACCTCAGCTGCTCCACATAATGCTTCTCCTCAAGGCCCTTCACCATCTTTGTTGCCCTCCTTTGGACACTTTCTAATAGATTAATATTTTTCTCATATTGTGGTGCCCAAAACTGCACACAGGACTCAGGGACATTTGATATTGCAGATAAGCAGCATTTTACTTCAGGACAATCTCAAGTAATTTTTTTCAGCACTCTACATCAAGACAGGCAGAAGGAAAATATAAAGAGATCAGAAAGTACTTTTTGACAGGTATGTTTTCAAAAACCAAAGTGTGAATTATGAACACTCAAAAGGAAACGCTGACATCATATTGACAACAACTTCTTATAGCACATTTTTAGCTGCTGCTTGTGATTTTAAAAATAGTCAAGAACGCCATTATTTCTGTCACTAAACAAGCTATTATTTTTAAGAATTTATAGTAGCTGTACTGATTATGAAAACCCATCAACCATACTAGTCTCCTGATGGTTTAGCTTCTAACTATGCTTTAGCCAAGTTCCATGCAATTTTCTTAAAAAATCCTTCTGGTTAAAATAATCTTAAACCTCCTCCTATTTCCTCAAAGAAAAAACAGAATCATGTACTCCAAAGAACTTACCCAAAATAACTTTAAGCATATCCAAAGAGAAGGCATTTTGCATAAAATAACTTTTTAATATCATCTTTGGTGGAGCAAATGTCTTCGAAATAGAAAGTAATTAGCATTTTCACCACAGGAGACAACATATACCACAAAATATACTTTGATTTCCTCTTTGAGATCCACTACATTGCTCAATAGTGGGCAATACGCAAAAAATCGTTATTAAGTTTATTGCAAACATGGAACACTACAAATGTTTAGCAGTCTGATCACAAGAGTTTACTTTCAAGATTATTTACTATATTTATATAATGATTCAGTAGGATTTCTTTCAATTGCAATGGATCTTTATGAAGTTCTTCCATAGCATTATTGCACTTGTGTAATAGCTTTATAGTCTGAAGTATATAATACTCAGATGGGACAATCATATACCACGCAACACACATATAAAGCCTTCAACAAAATAAGCTGAAATTTTGAAAGAAAGAAATCAGGATGCATTTAAGACAATCTTTTTGACCACTGGGTGCCACTCTTGTTCTGTGTACAATAAACTGCCTAACAGTCTTCTCAGCCTTTTTAGTTTTTTTCCTCAGATTTAAACAGCTCTGATTTTTCTAAAATGAGAGGAAAAGATGGAAAAACTTTTACACAAGTTTTTATTAAGCACTCCTTTTCTAAACCCTTTATTATTGCTTCTAGTCCCAAGGATGCAATTCCGAAAGAAGTCCATTGGACACAGACCCTATATTCACCCTTATATGCAGGATTTCCTTTATGGTGAGGTTATAGAATAACCCATCCATGTTATGTCTAAATCATCCCATTCAATAGAATAGATACCTAATGCAACTGTGTGGCCCTCTACGGATATTGCAACTGACAGCTTCATATTGAGTTGGCAACACCACAAGACTAAGGTCTCGAGCAACCCTGTCAGGCTTGCTCTGTCTGAGCTTTTTCTGACCTGCTTGCGGTCTTTTTGTTAAACTTGCTGCTGGTTTAACTGCAGTTTTTCCAACTGGCTAGGTGTCTATAACTAACTTGGTTTACTTCTGTTGATCTTTGTATGGTATAACCATAGTTTTAAATACATAGCAGTAACAATGAGTTTTCTGAGATGTTACAACACCACAATGCAGTATCTACAGATACAGACCTGGTATAAAAAACATCTCAAGAAATGGAAATGCAGGATGTGGCATATAAAAGCACAGCTAGCAGATTACATTCTTAGATCAGACTGCTACTATTTCACCCATACTAACAATCAATTCTTGTCTAAGTATTTAAGGTGACTTTCACCCTTGTCCATAAATTTTGAGTGCAACACTATCCTGAGTACTTTATTTGCTAACTCAAATAATCCATATCAAACATCATTGCAGGCATATGTATGTTACAGCCCTATGATTTACCACTAGCCCTTAAATTCCTTAAATTTCACAAATGGAAACCTGAGGTACAGACTAAGAGGGTTCACAGAAATTAATATATGATGGAAACATATACTCATCAGTTCAGCTGAGAAAACAGGGAGCTCAGAAGGCGGCTGTGGTGAGCTTCATAATCCCATTATCTATGCCAGCAAACTTTAAAATGACACAGGTATCATTATGTTGTAGCCCCAATGTACTGCAGCCACAGAATCAAATAACAGACCAAAGAATTCTCTTAAATCATGTAAGAAGTATGACTGATCAGAGTTGCATTAAGTTACTTACAGTTCCAAGTTACCATCCTAAAGATGTTATCATTATGCCTCCTATCCTTACTAGACAAATACTAAAATAGAGACTTTCATGTCATATAATTTCTTTAATTTCTATTTCAATACAACTAAAACACATTTTTCCACTATTATCTTTTACTTCAACAGATGTCCTTTCCCTGTCATTTCACTGGTCTGCTCTACTAACCATTTTGGTGTCCAAGTAAAATGCCCTAAATATTCGCAGCCTATGCATGGAACTACTAGAATCAAAAAATACCTGTATTCAGGTCTTGTAGGATGACCATCCCTTGCCCATCTGTATCCTGATTCATCCTGCAAAACATACATGCAAAACGACTGCATGACATGTATCTCAGTGTCAGAAGTCAAGTACAGTTACTTGCCTAATGGTACCTCATTACTGCAAAACCAAAGCATTTAATGAGCTAACATAATATTAACCCCTGCAGCAAGTATCTTCTCAATTTATTCACTATATCCCTTTACTTTTTATTTTCTTCCTCTGTCAAATTGAAGAGAGCAACTTTGCAATGCCACACAAATCACAAAAACTACAGAAGTTTCCAATGCACACATATATACTCTGACTTAAAGAAAAATTTCTTCTTCAAAATATAAATTACCATCAACACCTTGAAATTACAGAATTTCAAACAGCTGGGTTGCAGGGGGCAACAATAATGACCTTCCCAATATTTTAATTACCTAGTATTCAAACCTTAATGGGAGAATGAACATCATAAACATGTGAGAAGATTCACCTTACGTACACCTCGGTGTGGAGGGCCACTTCTCCGGTCATGGGCAAAACTACGACCCTCGTCATAGTCTCTGTACTCAGCGTGACCGTAATCGTCATAGCGACTGTAATTCCCATCCCCAGGTCTCTCAAGCAGTGGTGGCTTCTTGGGCACAATGTTTACTATTCTATGGTAATCACCCTAAACCACAAAACAAACATAAAAGCAAAAATATTGCTTTTAACTGCTGAAAATCTGTAATGAATAAACAAAAGTAGAACTACGTTATTTCTAAATATGGGATTTAAGAGAAGAAATTGCACAAGGAAACAGCAAACATTGAAAATCATGCCAGTCTGACAGCTGAATAACTCATTAAATCCAATTGGACATTACTCATATTCAATCCTTAGGCATTACAAGCTTAATTATAGAGGGAAAATTTCAAATATGGTTTACTTGTCTTTTGAAAGTTTATAAGCAGTAGCATTAGCTACTTTCTGAGTATCGGTTAGCTACATGTATTTCTCAGATTCTTTACATTATCTTTAGAATGCAATAAAGAAAGTTACACCTGTAATGCCTATTAAAAAAAGAATCCATTTGAAAATACTAACAATTTTCCTTATGTCCATAATATCCTTCATACTGCAGAGACTGTAGTTAAGATAGACCTTGCTTCATAATCTGAATAAGTAAGCATACACTGAATACAATGCAGTATCAAGTGACAGAATTTTAACACTTGTGGTTTTTCTTTTAGTGCAAGTTTCAGGTAGCTTTTTATTAGAACACAAAATTAATTTATTTCCTTCAAGTAACATGCCATACACCATTTGTCAACTAAAGAAATTCTTTGCTTATCAAGTACAAGTTGTACAACTGCAAAAGCTACAAATTCAATTTTACTAGAACTAAGTTTTAAATAAATCAATTGCAAATAAAAAGCAAATGAAAACATGAATGCAAGACTTTGTATTTTAAATCTTCCTTTAGCAAAACATTTTTAATGGGTCTTAAACACAAGCTACAAATACAGTGACTTGAGTTAGCATATGCAGTTTGGCAGGGGGGAGAAAGACACTCAATCTTTTTTAACAGTAAGAAGTCACAATCTAATGCACTGATAGTTTGGGCAGAAAAACACATTGCATTCACAAACTGCTAAATATCGTCATGTGAAAAAAAAAAAAAAAGTTCTGATTTCAGAGACCACCCAACGAACTAGAGGGCAATCCAAAGTCAGCCTACAGCCATACTGGGGCAAAATGGAGCCTACATACACAGTCACATGGCTTGATCTACTCTTACCTCATTGAACATCCTCCACATATCATTATTATTTTCTTTTAGTTTGGTGTCTTAGAAAGATGCGCTGTGCAGCTTAAATAAAACTGCTCCATGCTTTAACCTCACCCAGAAGACCCCACCACATAATTACACCAACAAACAGAAGAACCGTTACTTGAAAGCTTAATGAGTATCCTACTTGCAGGATTGTGCCAAGTGCTTGCAATTTTACGCTCCTTACCAGTCTCTGTGTTTCTACCACAATTTATACTTGATATACAATTAGCATTAAGTTTAGATGATGACATCTCTGGCTCTCTTCAAAAAAAAGATACTTCATTCTGTATCGTTGGCACATCTCATTTCAAACATACCAACCTATTAGCAAACACTGCGCATATTAACAGATTGAACAAATTAATTCCATTTCACTTGTCTAATCAAAATTGTCAGACTTCTGCAGGGGGACACAAATACAATGGCACAGGCTTACAAGGACAGAAAGTACCTTCCAGCTATCTTGAATCTGCAGAGCTGTATGAGAAGGAATTCCATATCCATCTTTCAGTACGGCAAAGAGACACCATATCTTGGTTTGCCCAGCTACTGGGGGTGTTTTTTTGATATAGATGGATAATATTAATTGTGATGAGTGTACTCTGCTACTCCCTTCAGCCTCAGTTCCAAATACATGTAATATAAAGCTAGCACTGAACTATCTAGTTAACTCGTGCATCAGAATCTTTTAGACTGCTATTCTTCATAAAGCCCAATCACACATTGCTCCCTGGACAGCCTGAAAGACTACAGGAATTTAGAAATGTCAATGACACAACAGTTAAATTAAATTGGCAACATGTTAGTCAAATCACTTATAATCTGTGAAAATACATTCTGCTAAATCGGCTATACTGTTATTTCAACATTTACAATAAGTAAAAGGGAAGTCAGATAAGAGGCATTGGTACCTGAAATTTTATTTTGCCAAAAGCACATGACACAGGATGTAAATAGAAGTATCAAAACTTTTTCTTAGAATTTTATTTACAGTGTAATATCCCCAAAAACAAAGCTACAACCTGTTTTATTTCTTTGCTAGAGACTTCAGACGAGGGAGAAAAAAAATTACCCAGCTCTGGGGACCAGAGAATTCCTGAAAGCGTTCTGAAGTTAATCTGTAACACAGCAAGCACAGCTTCTGCACTTGCTTTTACAAGCATAACATACATACAAAACACATCACAGAAGACTCTGTATCTACGAACTAGATTTCTGTTGACACTCTTCTTGTAAAGTGTTTCCTTTACAGGACTCCAGAGCACAACTGTAGCAAAGATGTACTTTCAACACCTGTTAAAAACATCTTCTCCTATACTTCAACAATCATTTAAGAAACTGTGTTGGTGACAAGAACAATCATGGAAGAAGTTCCTTTACCACCTCAAGTTACTTAAAAGAAATATTGACATAAAAAGACTATAGAAAAATATAACATAGTATGGCCTTTTGCTCCCCAAAAGTCATTAAAAATCCTGTGTTTAATAACACAAAGAATTACACCAAAAAATCAATTTACCAAAATACAAATATTCTAAAACAGTTCCAACAGATTTGAAAATTAAAAAAAAATACATAAAACAAGACTTAATTCTGTAGACAGCCTATTATTTCTGTGTAGATGCATGTGCTAGATTGCAGACTTTAAAGAACGGGTTAAAAAAAAAAGTTGGGTTATACTAGGAACTTACACAGGTACATAAATCCGGCCCCTATGGTACAGGTCATTGTATAAAGGCATAGTATAATGTTATAATGCTACAGATACAATGTTTATTATACACTTACATCGCCGTGAATCCTTGGAGGGAGACGTTCTCTTGGAACTCTTTCATAATCATATCGCCCTTCAGACCACATTTCATCTCTTCGATATGCCACTAAAGACAATAAAAATACAATTAGGGAAAAAAAGACTCATTATGAATAGACAAAAAGGCATTGAGCAGAAAAATAGATGTTCCAGGATTTCTTCCAATATAATGTATTATGCACAAGCCCTGTACATACACTTTTTATTATTAGCCCTTTAAAATAAGTCTTTCTAGTTATGGCAAGTATGTAATGTAATGGAGCAAAAATAACTCACAGTATGGGCAAGAACATGGAACTGGAAATTAGTTCAGTATAATAAGTAAAATTACAGGACTTAGAGATACTATAAACAGCTCTATTGAAATATACACATATTGCAAATACTAGATGAACATACAAATGCATACACACATAACTTACAGCAATTTTAATACTGTTTTGCTAAAAATACTGGAACTTTAAGAAAAGTAATTCAACATCTGTTTATTAGATTAAATAATTTCTACTTTTTAATAAAATATAATAACTTTGAATTATTTCATCAACTCAACCATCTGGAAAGAGATCAAAATGAAGCACATAATTTCTTAGTACAAAGCCCCACATTTTGATTATATGGGTACAATACATTCTTCACATGCAGATACTTCCTGTTTTAAGTTGGGAGCCAGCAGCACAAAAAAAAAAAATACCTCCTTCCAGAGGAAAGGGACTTTCGAAGCAGAGTTAGTCATTAAAGACAGGTGGAAATAAACCATCACCCAAAGAGATTCTAGTCATGCTATGCTAGACATCATAGACTTGAGGAGTTCAAACCTTTCTGTTGATCATAAGGGTGATCAATTATCTACTATACAACACTGCAAGTAGATATGCAACCGCTAGAACTGTATTTTTCAAACCTTCCATTCACAATAGTAGATCTTAAAAACAGTCAATATGGAAAAGTAACAGCAGGTCATATTCAGACAGAGAAATATATAAGGTTACCTACTTGCACGAAGCAAAAACGCTTCACTGGAAATAGACTTATGAGGCTACATAAAATTATTGATTAAAACAGATGTTAAGAATCAACATGAAAAAGGTTTATTCACTGAGGTAGCACTAATTCTGATACACATTTTTGCAAAATATAACAAACAGTCACATACTTTTCTGTCAGTTTTAGCAACTCTCCTTCTGAAGATCCATTTACGAACCTACAGAAAAAAGAAACAGAAGTTAGCAAAAAATACAAATATATTCATTATAAGTACATTCTTTTCTGCTATGTAAATCAGACAGGTACAATCTAAATGTTTTAACTGCCTGTGCCCTGTGATCTGTATTTGTAAAGAAAAATAAGATTCAGTTGCATGTGATGAGAGGTTAATGAAAACCTTCATTTAACAAAGGCTTTTCTTTTGGTAAAAGAGAGTGTATCCTGATAAAGAACCTTTTTCCTCAACTACAAGATGCATGTATGTTCAGAGATTTTGACCCTAGCATTGGTTCAAACAAACCAGATTATCTTCTTAAAATATAGTCCCATTTTATAACAGACTTGACCTTGAGTTTGTTCTACAACCAAGACACAGGACTAGTCTGATGTAGCTACAGTTATAATTCAAAAGCTGACTAAACCAACCAGCTGATCCTAGTTTTGGTAAGGACAAAAGTGGGAGGATCCATTGTCCCTGCCCTCTCCAGTAAGCTCCATGTAAGAGTTACGAATTCTGAAACCACTGCTCCTATTGCTGCTTTGGATGGTCAGGTGCTTCTGATGATGCACTTCCTGGCACTTGCACAGTAACTGCCTCAACTTTTCTTTATTTTGGACTTCACTGACTTTTTCTAGAGCCTTAAAAATGCACACCAGGGATATATGTGCATGAATAGCTTGTAGGCCAACCCTACCTATGCCCTCCTTCCCACAATAGGAGGATGCTCTATCCGCTCTTATGCTGCCCTCACCATCCTCTTTTCTTTGTGCCCAGAACAGTATTTGAAAACTTCTGTGTTTTTATGTACCGGGAGGGACAGAATTAGCCACAGCAAGACAAAATCATTATGCTGAAAAGGCATCACCTGCTCTGCCTTAAAACACTTCACTGCGGGTCCCTCATGCCCAGCCCCTGCCCCAGGGTGGACCATTCCTTCTGTCCATACTTGCCCACAGCTAGGAAGCACCTGAACTGCCCACAGCACTCCCTCCTCCCCTGCTCACTGACAGCCCACCCACCTCTCACACAGAGATTTACGTACTTGATGGCAACCCTCAGGTTTTTAGACAAAGAGCAAAATACCAGAAGCTGAATTCAAGTGGGCTGCTTTTTTTTTCTATTTTGACAAATATAGTAGTGACCCTGTCCTTCTGCCTGCAGAAGTCAGTGAAAACGCTAACTGAACACAATGTTCTAAAAGCAGCACATCTCAGGTAAGTGCTACTGAAGCCGAGTGCAAACTTACACCTCATGCTGCTCTGTCTGTCAAACCACCTCCAACATCCCAACACACATCACTGGCAGTAGGCAACAACACTCACACCCCATTATATTATCAGGCAGCAAGGCTGATAAAAACCCTCCCTTTTTTATCACTGTTGGACCTCAGTGAAATGAGCAAGAATTAAGACTTTGACAAAAACAAAACCACAAGCCAGAAAAAGGTAGAGATACACTATCACAAAAGTCAACAGACTGACAAAAAATATACACTTGACAACAAGCAACTATGCAGATGGAAGAAAACTCTCATCAGCATTTAGAGGAATGAAATGAAGAAAGTTAATGAGGCACATTCAACCACCAAGAACATTAGTTAAAATGCTGGTAAACAAGTAGAAAAGACAAATTCTACACAAAAGGCAAAAAGACATTTTAGCTGAGACCAGTGAGATAAAATAAGGATGTATTCGAAAATACCAAAAGGAAAAAAAATGTTTGAATGGAAGAAAATGCAATTCCCAGCATCCTGAGCACCTTTTTATTTGTTGCTATAGAAAAAGAAAACAATCAATTTCTTAACTGATGTGACCTAACACAGCTTTAATAACAACCATGGACAGTCTAAACTCCTAGGATTAACATCAGAAGATTCCACTAACAAAGCCTCAAGACCTCAAATCGCAAGTTTATTATGCTGTATTGGGTTTCATCTGTTCTCTCAGTAGGTACAAAGCTGCTGTAAAACAACTAAGGAGAAAAATCTGGTTTTGTTTTACACCCGATATTATAACTCATCCTCATTAACTATTTTCTATTAGCACATACAACAAAAATAGTTGGTGTTTAATATTATGATATATAATCACTTGCTGTATTCATTTAAACAATCTCTTCCTATTTTTGATCAGAGGTGACTATTTTAGCTAAAGCAAAGCCTTCTCTCAAATAAACACATTCCTTAAGTGCAGAGATCATTCTGTTAAAACAACACAAACTGCTCTATTGTAGCCAGCCACCAAGAATAGCTTTACTCCAATTAGCACTATGTTGTGCTCTATGCTAATATAGGTTTTTTCATCAGGCAGACTACACAGGTCTTCACCTTTTCTGCACCACTGGGCTTTCTTTATCTAACAACCAATCATTAACTTTTTATTCTTTCCTGCTCTCTAAATAATATCTGTTAAAATTTCCCAATGCATTTGCAAAAGCACTCTAGTACTTTGAAACATTTTGTACACAATTCTTGTCTGTTTATACTTACTTGAGACATCAAATATTCATCAAGGCTACAAATATCTACTTCTACAGGATTTTTAATTTTCTAGTGAACAGTATCATCCTTCTGCAGAACCTACATTTTGTTTTCAATACATACAACTTCCTAATCCAGATGGCTACATCTTGCCATATGTGAACAAAGCATAAAAACAATGCTGTGCTGCAAATACAGAGACAGGCAGCTGAAGTGCCTCCCATGCCACTGGGATATATTTGGTTTCATAATGTTACTTTGATAAACAACAGAGACTGACAAATGTGAGCCAATTCTGCCCCTCCTCTATTTTGGAAAGCTCTCAAAAAAAGCTCAAATGCTTTTGTATAAGATGTAGGAGAGATGTAACTTATTAGCAATATCACTATAAAACTTGCAATGACTCCTGCTATGAGGCTATAAAGACAGAGAGAAAACATTGTTTTATCTTCCAACAATTAGGTTCTGTATTTGATAATCCTCAAAGATATCCCAGTATCTCTTACCTAGACAGAAGGCAAGGCAGATAAAATGGGTTTGGGGGAGAAAGTAACGTTCTCATCTTCCCCTCATATCTGGGACAGTTAGAACACACTGAATACACACAGTCCTACTGGTAAAATGGAAAAGCAGGAGTATACGAATAGAGGGAAAAATCCAACACATAATAAAAAAAGTGAGAGAGGTACTAAGAAAAAACAGAGATTTAAAGACAATTTGTCTCTGCCTAGTAGCAAATATTGGGCTGTAAGAGTTTCAAAAGCAATTAGAAACAATTTAGTTGCAATTAGTATGACTGCAACAAGTCTATTCACCTAAATACCAAGAGGCTTTCTTCTAATCTTTCTCAACCCATTCACAATAATTTTGACTTAAAATGGCATGCATAAACTGAATATAATTAATAACAGCAGCAGCATTCCAGTGAGGATTTACAATTCCATCAGTTCCACTTTCTTACTAATATGTCACTGGGACAATAGAAATTGAAGCAAGGCATTGGGGGGTGACATTAATAGAATGACTGATATATTAGCACTTATCTTTGCCTGAACATAGGCAGTTACCAACCTGTCCATCATCAGTGCCAGTGCCATGAAAAGCAGATTCTACCAGGCTCTGATGCGGCTGCTCCACCAACAGCATCACTGCAAATAACTGCTCCTATGCTTTCCATCCTGCAGCACAAACACTCTGACAACAAAATATGACAGCTTTCCACATTGCTGCCATAACCAGTCAAAACCACAATGCTCTCAGAAATTACTCTTGAAAGCACCAACCAACCCATAGCACTTCACCCAGGGCAAATCACTGTATTAAGCTGTCCTCACTGCTTGTGCGGGTTTCCACATCTTCTTGTGTATTTCTGACTGTCTTTGTTTCCTTGAAGTCATAGATACCCCAGATAAAGAATTTATAGACTATTGAAAACTCTAATAGATGAGAAAGAGCCTACCAAAGAAGTATGAATGAGGATTAATAACCATGAAGAGCAGATTCAAGATGCTTAAATTCTAGTAAGGACGAAAAATATTACAGCATACCCGATTGTTAAAGTAGTCACACAGATTTAGTCTGAAAGACTTATTCTAGTACTTACTAGGAAAGGAGCTGAGAGGCACACTCGTGTTATTTGTTCCCCTAGAAACAATAACGATACTGATCTTGCACCAACCACACACGTCAGTGAAAGTGTTCATAATGGGATTTATATAGCCTCCACACATTCATTATGAATTGTTGTTTAGAATTACTGTCAGATGCGTGCACAAGCAGAACGATCCTTCCCTTCAAAACAAATACGCAAATTAAACTGAGAATCAAAGTCTTCTGTCGCAGGTGGGTTTCAGAGAGGATGCCATGATGAGGCATACACGCCACCTCGGGTGCTCGCCCACCCAGCCGCCCCCTGCCCAGGGGAGGCCGTGCCCCGCACCGCTCCCGTCCCGCCACTGACACTCCCCCCGGCTCGTGGGCACTCCGGCTCCCCGGGGCCGGGGCCGCCGCCGCCCCTCGGGCTGCCCCCGGCGCAGGGAGGGACGCGCCCCCCGGGCCGATCCTCGAAGGTGCCGCTTCCCCCCACGGGCGCTCCGCGGCCCCGAGCACATGCT
>WBMY01005984.1:0-53538 GCA_013397315.1 Donacobius atricapilla
GGGATATCAGCGGGGTTGGGATCAGCCTCTGGGATATCCGCGGGGTTGGGATCGGCCTGTGGGATATCAGCGGGGTTGGGATCGGCCTCTGGGATGTCTCCTAAGCCCCTGTGCCGTGGTGCGTTTGCAGGCGGGACAAGCGCAGCAGGACGCGGAGAGGCTCGCAATCCCAGCCTTACAGCAGCGGATCTCCTTGTTCCCTGGCACTCACCTCACTCCCTACCTGAGCACTACAACGTTGGAGAGGGATGGGGGAACTGCACACAACCCTCTCCTGCAGCACATGGTCCTGCTGGAGCAGCCAACTGCACAAACGCCCCTGGTCACAGGTGAGCGCTCCAGGGGCAGCACTTGGGCACCTGGAAAAGAGCGGAAGCCAGCAGGGATCTGTTGGGTTGTTTCCAAGGCAGCTTCTAGGTCCTGCATCCCACCGGTGGAACATAGAACTTTTGTTTGTTGATTCATTAATTAGCGGTGACTTTTCCAAAATCGGATCTCCCACCTCATTTTGGTGAGGTGAAAAATAAATACTGTTATTCCATCAGGATAGCAAAAGTTGGTTGGTAAAAGCTGAAAACTATTTATTAAGGGTTATGGCCAGTTCAGATCGAAGTAAGGGCAGAAACATTATAGCTCAACCATTCCTGCTTTCCATGGGTGGTATCTAGTCTATGAAAGTATGAAAGGCACGCACTTATAAAATCACAGGTTAAAACACTTCCTTTCCATCATTAATATAAATAGCAAAAGCATGGCAAAATCAGCTGCCTCCCAACAGATTGTATTTATTTGTGTGCATTCCCTTTCCAGGATGTTAATTGCCATGAGTCACTCCCGGTGCTGGGTTTTCAGAATGAACTACCTGTGAGAAGGCCTGTGCCTATAAATAGGCTGGATTCAAAGCAATAATTCCCACTGGGATGCGTTTCTGGTTTCCTGTATATGGTGCTGGGACAAAGGATGTTCTGCCTCAGTTGCTGACGTGTTGGTTTTCCTTCCCTTCCTTCCATTTCTAATGGAAGTTCTTGGGAGATGTCAGCCCTCACAGCATTGCAGCTCATAGCTGGTTGTACATCCAAACCCTGGGAATATCCACGGGGTTGGGATAAGCTTGGGAGCACGTAGGTATGGGGAGGCTGATGCAGAGAAGTGTGATGTTTGCTTCCTGCAGTTTCCAGCATACTGGGTTTGCTTCCAAGCAAATTCCTTCTACTCCACCTGCTCCGTGTGGTGCTTTCCGAGCGAGTGCGTGTTACACTCGGACACTCAGGAGAAAGAGCCAGGACACAGAAACAAGGAGAAGTGTTCCAGAGGCAGCAGCTGAGAGGCAGCGAGCTCACACGTGGTCCCCAAAGCCTTGAGTGGCTCTGGCTGCCGAGCTGCAGCTGATATTTGGAAACTCCTTGGAAGCAAAGTGTGGGATTTATTGGGATTCTGTTGGAGAGCCTTGAGCTCTGGAGATAGTCCCTGACAGGTGCAGATTTATCCAGCCGTGATGGCTCTCTCAAGGTAGACATTGCCAGTTTGGGAAGCTAGACTAGAATTCCTTAGCTGTGCCATTCCTCTTGGGAATGGTTACTCCAGGTAGTATCCTACATGTTCTGATGTTCCGTACTCCTGGTGGAACATACTCAGGGCTTGGAGCAGTTTGGGATAGTGGAAGGTGTCCCTGCCCATGGCAGGGGGGTGGAATGAGATGAGTTCTAAGGTCCCTCCCAAGCCCAACTGTTCGGATTCTGTGAATATGGTGTCTCCTGGAAAGCTTTCCTAGGAGCACCTTGGTCGTTGCCTTGGAGGAAGACAGTCTTCCAAAATATCCTGTGCAAGCTCTGCTGTCTGGTTTGAACTTTTGGGAGGAGGAGCTGTGCTGTCAGGGAAAAGGAACACATCTTTCCCAATGATCTGTGTATTCATCCACTGACCTGTGTGTGTACACACCGACATCTGTAAGACATGAGTTTATAAAATCAAATAGCCTTTTCTGAAAGGGTATTTCTGAAATACCCTTTCAGAAAAAGCAGAGAGTGGGAGAAACTCTGTAAGTCTTCTGAGAAAAGAGGCTTTCACATTAGTCAGCTCCTTCCATGTAGGGCAGTTCTGTGAATTGGTAGGAAAGGAGGTCACATCCTGGGACACAAATGCTAAGGTGTTTCCAGTCCTCTGCATCCAGCTGGCTGCAGACTTCTGGGCAGCTTCTCCCTCTCCTAAACCAAATCCTGAGAGGAGCAGAGGTCTTCTTGGCCAAAAGTGGCTGCAGCCCTAGCCCAGCTTGAATTGAACCTGGGATCAGTCCCTAAACCAAGGCAGGCTGTGAGGTTTAAACTGCTCCAGACCACTGTGGTCTCCTGTAGCGACAGAAGGATCAATAAGGTGTTGCTGGTTTCAAAAAATAAGATGTTTCCAGAGGGTCTCTGAGTCACCAAGCAGACACAGAACTCAAACCAAGCAAAGCATTGCTCTGGGCAGTCGTGATTAATTTATCTGCTCTCTCTCAAGGCAGCTCCAGTGAGGTGACTGGGTTTGACGTGGTATCACTGTCACCGTCAGCATTACTCAACAGCTGTTTTCTCCCTTCCTTTCTTCTTCCTTTTGTTTCTCCTCTGCTGTTTTTTCCTCCATATTATCTTCAGACTGGTATCTTTCAGGACTGCCCCTGCACGCACAGCCCCTGGTGGGTGGAGAGAGGGTCTCCCCTTCGATCCACAAGCTGCGGCAGCACCGCCCGCTCGGGCGCACCCAGTCTGCTCCCCTGCCCCAGAATGCCCAGGCCCTCCAGCAGCTGGTGATCCAGCAGCAGCACCAGCAGTTCCTGGAGAAACACAAACAGCAATTCCAGCAGCAGCAGCTGCACATCAACAAGGTAGGCACGAAGCTTTCAATGCCTTTTTTTCCTCCACAGCAGCTTCAAGCATGCCATTTCAAGATCTCTAGTGCAGGTGTGTTTGTGGGCTCTGCCTCCAACATCCCTGGGCCTCTCATCCTTGGACCTCTCATCCTCTCATCCTTGGACCACTCTGAGGCATGACAACACCGGGACGTACTGGCGAAGGAAGTTATTTGGGTTTACTGAAATGTTTGCTGGAAGGGTGAGAGACTTAGGGGGTGTTCACCTGGAGAAGAGAAAGCTCCAGGGAGAGCTCAGAGCTCCTTCCAGAGCCTAAAGGGGCTCCAGGAGAGCTGGAGAGGGACTGAGGACAAGAGATGGAGGAATGGGACACAGGGAATGGTTTGGCAGTGCCAAAGGGCAGGACTGGATGGGATATTGGGCAGGAATTGATCCCTGTGAGGGTGGGCAGGCCCTGGCACAGGGTGCCCAGAGAAGCTGTGGCTGCCCCTGGATCCCTGGCAGTGCCCAAGGCCAGGCTGGACACTGGGGCTTGGAGCAACCTGGGACAGTGGGAGGTGTCCCTGGCCGTGGCAGGGGATGGCACTGCATCATCTCTAAGATCCTTCCCACCCAAACCATTCTGGGATTGGTACTGTTTTGAGGCTTTTTGGGCACTCCTCCCTAGCAGTTCCAGTGGAGCAGTTCCTTAGGACAGCAGTAATTCCAGCAGCAGGTCTGGGGCTCAGGACATGTTCAGATCGCTGCTGTCTCATTTACGGCAGAGCTTCCTCCAAATATCTCCACCAGTTCCAGTCCTGCGAGAAACCACAACTACCGAGGGCTGGATCAAGGAGGGAGAGAAGCCACAATCCCTCCCCACTCACACCCCACCCCCAAAGCCTTGTTCATGGCCGGGGCCGAGGCAGGATGATTACACAAGTCACTGACGTCAATGCTGTCCTCCTGGAGCGCTGCCACCACGGGTGCCAGCCCTGGCCCCGGCTCAGCGCCGCACACGGGGCCCTGGGGAGCTGCTGCTCCACAGGGATCCCATTTCCCCCACTCCAGACGCTCCTCGGGACCGGGGCCATGGGGTGCGGGGCAGCAAGTTGGGGTTCTTTGTTCAGGGAAGTGTCAGCTGGAGGGATTTTTTTTTGCGTGAAGGGTTTTAAAGCTTTTCCAAAGCTTTGGCTGTGACGTATCCACTGAGCTCATTCAGACTTTATCCTGGACCTCCCAGGAGCTGGAGAGCCACTGGAGCACTCTGAATTCCTGTTTTGTCCATCACTCTCCACAGCAAAATCAGTCAGAGAGGGTTTAATTAAACTGATTTCCCTGTGTTTGATTTATAGGAGTCACGAGTTAAAATCACTTTGGTGCTAGCGCTGCATGTGTGTGGTGGATTTATCCCGTGGGATAGCATCCAAGTGCTGACATGGGAAAAGACTTTTCCCAGATGTGGGGATATTTTAGGACCATTGTGTGTGTAGGAGAGTTAAAGGCAGGACTAAAAATAAAATTAAATATTATTTAATTATTAACAGGACCGATAGCACTGCCTGTTAATTTTTTTATTTGTGGATTTCCCATAAATAATACTCCTGAAGTATTTTATATATTTATAAACTCATAAATCAGGCTTTTCTTAAGTCCATGTGATTTTTCCAAACTTTGAGATTTTGGCCCAAAGTGTTCCCTGTTAGGTGTCTGCAGCAGATGAAATTTTTGAGGGGACTGCAGCCGAACAAGTCTTGCTGTTTCCAGGAAGGCAACTAAGGAAAAATGTGTAGTTTTAGGTAAAAATAGTAAGAATCATCGCAGTAGCTGTGGCTGTCCCTGGATCCCTGGAGGTGTCCAAGGCCAGGTTGGATGGGGCTCGGAGCAGCCTGGGACAGTGGAAGGTGTCCCTGCCCATGGCAGGGGGTGCAATGGGATGAGCTTTAAGAACCCTCTGACCCAAACCACTCTGTGATTCTCACTGAGCTGATATTCCACCATCAGCCTGTGCTTCTATTTCCCACCTTTTTTGCATGTTTAATGTTCAAAAGGGAAGCGCCAGGGGAGGTTTAGGTCGGAAAAGATCAGAAAAAATTTCGGCACTGAAAGGGTGGTCAGGCACTGGCACAGGCTGCCCAGGCAGTGGGGGAGGCACCATCCCTGGAAGTGCTCAGGCAGCCTGTGGATGTGACCCTTGGGGACAGGCTTTGGGGTGGGTTTGGCAGTGCTGGGGGAGCAGTTGGACTCTATGGTCTGAGAGGGCTTTTCCAATCTTCGAGATTCTGTGATTCGTGATATCAGAAGAAGTTTTGCTCCAAGCCCCATCCAGCCTTGGCAGGTGGGTTGTTCCCTCTTCTCCAGGCATAGAAGCCCCACAGTCTCCTGGTCCTTCCAGCTCTAGGACTGAGTTGCCTCAGACAGTTGTTTTTCCCCTGCTGTTGCAGCACTTAAGGGGGAAAAAAAAAAAAAAACCAAATCAAGGGATTTCTGCAGGCTTTGGCTGCTGCAGAAGGCTCTGCCAGCTCCCTACGTGGCTGGTGCCCAAGTCAACCTCTCCCCATCATCCCTTAGCATCTCTTGTTTCTCCTTAGTCTATAAAAATTAAAAATCAGAACCCAAAGGGAATGTGGGAAGAGCCACAGTGAGTTGAATGTGTTCAGCCTTTATCATCCTTTTTTTTTCCTGTTTTTTCCTCGTTTTGGTCAAAGCTGTGTCTCCAGCTGTCCACAGTTATTCTGTTTCTTCCTTGAGTTCATCCTTCACCTCCAGAGGTGGGAAAGGGAGGGTTGTGCTGGCTTCTGCACATCATGGCATGGTCAAGGCTGGGCTGACATCCTCCTTTGCTTCCTGGCTTCCCTCTTCCTCTGGCCTTCCTCCTGTGCCACTCCACCAATGGGGATGGGGGTCCCATCCAGCCCAAACCATTCTGGGATTCCGTGGTTTTTCTGCTGGGGACTCCCCGTTTATCTCTGATGTGTAAATAGATGTCTCTAACCTGTTGTAAGGATCTTCAAGGTCTTTTGTCTCACTGGAACTTGCCACTGTGGAGAAAGGTGTCCTGGAAAAGATGGTATGGATTGATGGGCATAGTGATGGTCAGAGGTTCGATTTGATGGTCTTGGAGGTCTTTTTCAACCTTAATGATTCTGTGATTCTGTTTATCAGATCAACTGGACAAATCCAGTGCCAGCTGAAATGTCACTAGTGAAAAATGCAGCTTTTTTCCCCTCATGAAACATTTGGCAAAAAAATAATGAACCCTTTGGTTCTCCCTGTATTTATGACCTGACAGTGCATTGTGGGAATTTTTTGTTGTTGTTTTGTAGTTTGTTTTTTTGTTTTTAATTTCTCTTCTTTGTATTTCAAAGCTGTGGAGGAGAAATCTTGCCAGCTGCATGGAGCCTTTTAAAAATACTTGTGACTAGAGAGCTGTAATTTATTCCAGAGCGAAGTGGTTATATGCCCAAGGCTGGAGAGGCCGTGCATTTACCAGAGGTTTATGGTGGCAGTTAGTGACAGCCAGAGGCCACTGGGTATGAAAACAGAGGAGTAACCTCATGGCAGAGGAAGCCAGAGAGCTAATTAAGGGATGGAGGGCTTATTTATGGTGCTTTGTGCTTACTGTTTCAGATATATTTACAGGCATTCTCAGTGCTACCTTTACAGCCAGCCCCTCGCACTTTCATTCCCTCCAACTTTAAATTGCACGAGCACGTGCTCGTACAACTGCACAAATGGAAGATTTTTAGGGAGCTTGAATGGGCCTGGGATGCAGATACTCGATGTATTATGTGGAATGTGTTGATAACAAAGTGTCTTCTCGGCAAAATCTTCCTTTAAGAGCAGGGTTGTAGCAGCTGGAACTGGTGACAGACCAGGAGATGATGCCCTTTGCAGACAGAATGTCTGAAATGTCCTTGTCATCGACCACTTGGTCTTCTCAACCTTCATCGTGGTTGTCATTTTATTCTTACATTTTTAAGGAGTAGGAATAATTTAAAACTTCCAGGGAATTACACTGCCTCTCATTCCCATTAGGTATGACAATGGCACTGTATTTTTCACAGCAATTACTTTGTGCAGTTCAGAAGTTCAAAAGGCATTAAGTTCAAAAGCTTGAGACCTTTGATCCAAGCAGAGGAAAAAAAAACCAAAAAAACAACAAAAGCAACCAAGCAGCAGATGGTTTACGATGATTTAATTATCTTTAAAACAGATAATATTCATCAAGCCTAAGAAGGCTTAAAGAAAATTGGTGGAAAAATTTTTAGATAATGTGGTTTGGTTATTCGGTGTGTATTATAAGGAACGAAACTGGGGGGGTGGGCAGGGGGAACCTCACAAGGATCCTTGAGGCGTTTTGATCCCTGAGTCTTTGCAGGACCCTCCTGAGGTCCCTGAGGGCAATGTCGCTCCTTGAGCAGGTTGTTCAAG
Source organism: Donacobius atricapilla (assembly GCA_013397315.1). Classification (NCBI taxonomy): domain Eukaryota; kingdom Metazoa; phylum Chordata; class Aves; order Passeriformes; family Mimidae; genus Donacobius; species Donacobius atricapilla. The sequence continues at coordinate 7,259 of WBMY01005984.1, forward strand.
GATCTCCCAAGGATGGACAGTCCAGAACCTCTCTGAACAAACCTGTTCAAGTATTTGACCACCCTCACAGAAAAAAAAAAAAAAAAGTTTTATTGTGTTCAGAAGGAATTTTATGGGTTTTAATTTGTGCCCCTGGCCTCTTGTCCCGTCGCCTGTGAGTGGAACCCATGAGAGTCCCATGGACTTAAGGATATCCAGGTCTTATAAGTGTTGCCTAAACCTGGTAATTCATGCACAAAGGGAAGTTTTCTTTGTTCCAGACTTCACCTCTGGTGTCAGAGTCCTAAGATTCCTGAAGGATCGTCTTAAGTAAGGCATTAATTCTATCTCGTCCCACCAGGTGCCTTCCCTCATTCAGCAGTGGCACCAGCATCTCCTTAGCCTTCCTCTTTTCTTTCTTCATGTCCCATGCCAGATTCCACTCCCTTCCTGCCCCTCTGCCTTGCTTAGGTGATATGGCAGAGCCTTCCTTCCTGCTTTTGGGGGGGAAAAGGGCTTAATTCCAGGTTGGAGCCACTGTTCTTCAAAGACCAAGTTACTGACAAATAGTCCCTCCTCCTGCATGTGTTCAATAACCATGTTTTGATTTAGCTTTATTAGATTTAAAATCAATACTGCTTTCCATACCGATGACCTAATCCTCATTAAACCCGTCTCTGACAACTTTGAAAGTGCAGCAGTTTCTTTATAAGGCTGTGAAACAGGGACAGCCTGAGCTCTTTGAAAGGGAGGAAATAGAATGGTTTTCCTACTCTGGAGTTAAAAACAGGTCACATTTGGGTTTGTTTATTTATCCCAAATAAAAATCATCAGCAAGCTGAGACAGAGAACTGTGAATTTTATTTTGCCAAAGAACTTACAAAAAGTCTGAGTGAATTACAGTGAAAATTAAATCGTTCCTTTTGGTTTAGGCGCTGCACTCTGAGATGCTTACTGTGTCTGGTTAGGAAGGTCAGGTTAGAACAGCGCTGCTCTTGAGGTTTCCTCTCAGCTGCATGTCCTGAGTTTCCTCTTAACCAGCTCCATGAGAGTGCAGATCTTCAAGTAATCATTATTTCAGTCACACGGATGAAATTCAGGGAGTGATTCGAGGTGATGTCGAGTAAGCAGGCAGCAAAATCCTTGTTGGAGGGTTTGTATCCCCTGTATTCTTTCAGCATTTAATTGCCAGACATCTCGATGTTTGCTCTGCGGGTTTGTGAATGGAGTAGCATCTGGAGGTGTGCAGGAACAAGAGGCTCTTACTCCTTCAGAGGGAAGATGAAGTGGAAAATAAGGGGGTGTCATTATTTGGGTCACAGGATTTTGGAGCCCTTGCTGCCAAGGTTGCCCTGACCTTCCCCTGAGATTGTTTTGGGCCTGGATTGTGAGCGGGAATAACTCAGGATTGCTTTTTCCCGCCAGCCTGGAGAAGAGAGCGAGCGTTCCCCGTGGCCGGGTGCAGTTCATTGATGAGCTTGGGGTTCTTTCAGATCATCTCCAAACCCACGGAGCCGGCGCGGCAGCACGAGAGCCACCCCGAGGAGACGGAGGAGGAGCTGCGGGAGCACCAGGCCCTGCTGGAGGAGCCCTACGGCGACAGGGCCGCGGGCCAGAAGGAGCCCCCGGCGCTGGCCAGCGTGGTGCAGGTCAAGCAGGAGCCCATCGAGAGCGACGAGGAGGAGGCAGAGCCGCAGCAGGAGCTGGAGTCCGGGCAGAGGCAGGCGGAGCAGGAGCTGCTCTTCCGCCAGGTCTGGCACTTGGGTTGTTGTGAGACATGGATTTGGCCTTGGAAGTCACCTTGTGCTGCTCCGAGGGGGACCAGCTCCCGAGGGTTGGCTGCTTACAGGAACCCGATGTAAAATCGGGTGGTTCCTTCCCTGGAGTCACCTGCCAGCTGACAAACCCCAGGGAGGAGAGTCTGGATCACCTGTGCAGAACATGGTCACTGTGTTTACTGAGACACTGTTTCTCTGGGAAGATAAAGCGTATCCTAACGTGTCTCAGCACTAGCCACCAGCAGGATAGTGTGTTTTGGTTTAATGGTTTAAAACAGATTTCTCCAGATAAAGACTGCATGTAAGGGGACAGGGGACAAGTGGAGGGTGTTCATGCTTCAGAATTAAAGATCCTGGAGCCTCCAGCCAGGCTCACTTTTGAGGGAAAGCACCTGAGGCATGTGGATTACAGGTGATAAATCCAGTAACAAGGGAGCACAGTGTAATGGAGCTGATCCATGTCCTCCAGAAATGTCATTGGGATGTTGCTCAGGAGCTCCATTTGCCCAGGAAAGCTGTGGCCACATCATCCCTGGAAGTGTCCGAGGCCAGGTTGGATGGGGCTTGGAGCAACCTGGGATAGGGGAAGGTGTCCCTGCCCATGGCAAGGATGAGCTTTAAGGCCCAAACTATCCTGGGATTCTCTAATTCTGTGTTGCTGATGCTGGACCATTATCAGTGATACCATTCCTCTGAGAGTGAAGCCTCTCCACCTTAATCCTGAATCCACTGTCACACCTCAGGAGTGTTTAAAATAGTATCTCCTTTGCAACTGTTTTGCCTCAAAGCAGGAAGGAATAAATAGAAGGAATGGGATGGACCAGCCATTCCTTCTGGCCAGGAGCTTGTCCAGCTGATGGTGTGGCTGCAGAGAGAGCCAACTCAGTTTAGAGCTTCCTCTCCAGCCTGGGATCCAGTTGAGTGGGACTCATTCCATGCCTGGACTGTTTCCCTGTTAAATGGCCCAGTGCAGCAGGGTTGGGAGCACAGGGGGAGGAAGATGAGGGAGTTGTGGGGGAGGATGGAGCTGCCTCTGCCAGTGACCCTGTCAGAGTGCACCAGGCTCAGGGCTGGGGCTCCATGTGCTGTGCCTGCCTGACTTGGCCCTAGAAGCATCTTATCTTCCTTTGCTCCGTGCAAGGGGAAGGAGTCCAAGCCTGAGAGCCTTCAAAAAGCCTTTTGGGAAGGCCCTTTCAGCAACTGCCTGCTTCTCTTGCCCACAGCAAGCCCTGCTCCTGGAGCAGCAGCGGATTCACCAGCTGAGGAACTACCAGGCGTCGCTGGAGGCGGCTGGCATGCCCGTGTCCTTCGGGGGACACCGGCCCCTGTCCCGGGCACAGTCCTCCCCGGCCTCGGCCACCTTCCCCATGTCCATGCAGGAGCCACCCACTAAGCCAAGGTTCACAACAGGTGAGCTTCTGAGGGGCTCTGGGCTGCAGGGCGGCTGTGGGGACTCCTTGCTTTACGTTGAGCTGTTCTGTAAGGGCATGGAAAAGGGGGAATGGCTTTAGGCTGGGAGTAGGGTTAGATGGGATATTGGAAGGAAATCCTTCCCTGTGAGGGTGAAAAGGTTGCCCAGAACAGCTGTGGCAGCCCCATCCCTGGAAGTGTCCAAGGCCAGGTTGGCCAGGGCTTGGAGCACCCTGGGATAGTCAAATATGTCCCTGCCCTGCCCACAAGATGAGGTTTAAGGTCTTTTCCAACCCCAACCGGTCCATGATGATGATTCTATGGTTTTCTTCCCCGTCCCTGTAAATCTGTGAGTGTGGGCTCTGCATCTCATCCTGACAGCCACCTGTTACTCCGTAACATCCTGCCTCCGTCAAGGGGCAGACGGAGTCACCCCTGTTGTCCTGCTTGTCCCTTCCCCAGAGCAAAAATACCCTGCCCACACCAGCAGCAGCACAGCGATGGAGCTGTTTCCAGGCAGACAGAGTGAGTCCCAGGCTGTGACAGAGCTGATTTAGAGGCAAGGCAGGGAGAGCCAGCGCTCCTGAAGGACAGAGTGCCAAATGCAAGGCTGGCTCTGTTTCCTCCACCTTCTCCAGTCCCTCCATAATCACATGCCATCAGTTATCCACTCCGGGCTCCCTGCCAGCCTCCTCTCCTCCTGTCAGTGCGCAGGAGTCGNTTGGCCTTGGAAGTCACCTTGTGCTGCTCCGAGGGGGACCAGCTCCCGAGGGTTGGCTGCTTACAGGAACCCGATGTAAAATCGGGTGGTTCCTTCCCTGGAGTCACCTGCCAGCTGACAAACCCCAGGGAGGAGAGTCTGGATCACCTGTGCAGAACATGGTCACTGTGTTTACTGAGACACTTCCATGGCTGTTTCTTTGGGAAGATAAAGCATATCCTAACGTTTCTGAGCACTAGCCACCAGCAGGACACTGTGTTTTGGTTTAATGGTTTAAAACTGATTTCTCCAGATAAAGACTGCATGTAAGGGGACAGGGGACAAGTGGAGGGTGTTCATGCTTCAGAATTAAAGATCCTGGAGCCTCCAGCCAGGCTCACTTTTGAGGGAAAGCACCTGAGGCATGTGGATTACAGGTGATAAATCCAGTAACAAGGGAGCACAGTGTAATGGAGCTGATCCATGTCCTCCAGAAATGTCATTGGGATGTTGCTCAGGAGCTCCATTTGCCCAGGAAAGCTGTGGCCACATCATCCCTGGAAGTGTCCGAGGCCAGGTTGGATGGGGCTTGGAGCAACCTGGGATAGGGGAAGGTGTCCCTGCCCATGGCAAGGATGAGCTTTAAGGCCCAAACTATCCTGGGATTCTCTAATTCTGTGTTGCTGATGCTGGACCATTATCAGTGATACCATTCCTCTGAGAGTGAAGCCTCTCCACCTTAATCCTGAATCCACTGTCACACCTCAGGAGTGTTTAAAATAGTATCTCCTTTGCAACTGTTTTGCCTCAAAGCAGGAAGGAATAAATAGAAGGAATGGGATGGACCAGCCATTCCTTCTGGCCAGGAGCTTGTCCAGCTGATGGTGTGGCTGCAGAGAGAGCCAACTCAGTTTAGGGCTTCCTCTCCAGCCTGGGATCCAGTTGAGTGGGACTCATTCCATGCCTGGACTGTTTCCCTGTTAAGTGGCCCAGTGCAGCAGGGTTGGGAGCACAGGGGGAGGAAGATGAGGGAGTTGTGGGGGAGGATGGAGCTGCCTCTGCCAGTGACCCTGTCAGAGTGCACCAGGCTCAGGGCTGGGGCTCCATGTGCTGTGCCTGCCTGACTTGGCCCTAGAAGCATCTTATCTTCCTTTGCTCCGTGCAAGGGGAAGGAGTCCAAGCCTGAGAGCCTTCAAAAAGCCTTTTGGGAAGGCCCTTTCAGCAACTGCCTGCTTCTCTTGCCCACAGCAAGCCCTGCTCCTGGAGCAGCAGCGGATTCACCAGCTGAGGAACTACCAGGCGTCGCTGGAGGCGGCTGGCATGCCCGTGTCCTTCGGGGGACACCGGCCCCTGTCCCGGGCACAGTCCTCCCCGGCCTCGGCCACCTTCCCCATGTCCATGCAGGAGCCACCCACTAAGCCAAGGTTCACAACAGGTGAGCTTCTGAGGGGCTCTGGGCTGCAGGGCGGCTGTGGGGACTCCTTGCTTTACGTTGAGCTGTTCTGTAAGGGCATGGAAAAGGGGGAATGGCTTTAGGCTGGGAGTAGGGTTAGATGGGATATTGGAAGGAAATCCTTCCCTGTGAGGGTGAAAAGGTTGCCCAGAACAGCTGTGGCAGCCCCATCCCTGGAAGTGTCCAAGGCCGGGTTGGACAGGGCTTGGAGCACCCTGGGATAGTCAAATATGTCCCTGCCCTGCCCACAAGATGAGGTTTAAGGTCTTTTCCAACCCCAACCGGTCCATGATGATGATTCTATGGTTTTCTTCCCCGTCCCTGTAAATCTGTGAGTGTGGGCTCTGCATCTCATCCTGACAGCCACCTGTTACTCCGTAACATCCTGCCTCCGTCAAGGGGCAGACGGAGTCACCCCTGTTGTCCTGCTTGTCCCTTCCCCAGAGCAAAAATACCCTGCCCACACCAGCAGCAGCACAGCGATGGAGCTGTTTCCAGGCAGACAGAGTGAGTCCCAGGCTGTGACAGAGCTGATTTAGAGGCAAGGCAGGGAGAGCCAGCGCTCCTGAAGGACAGAGTGCCAAATGCAAGGCTGGCTCTGTTTCCTCCACCTTCTCCAGTCCCTCCATAATCACATGCCATCAGTTATCCACTCCGGGCGCCCTGCCAGCCTCCTCTCCTCCTGTCAGTGCGCAGGAGTCGGTGCCAGCAGGTTAGGAAAAATGAGGTGAGCTGGTGATTTCAACTCATCTCGATGAGACCAGGGAGTGTTTCCTTACCTGTGAAGGAAAACGGTGAGTGCAATCCTGCATTTGTCTGGTGGAAAGCACATGTGCAAAATAGGTGTTTATCCCCATCCCTGGAAGTGTTCACAGCCAGGATGGAGCAGCCTGGGATAGTGGAAGGTCTGTGGCAGGGGTGGCTTTAAGGTCCTTCCCAACCCAAACCGTCCTGGGATTCTGTGATTTCCCCACCAAGATTAAAAGCAAAAAACTTAATTGTTCTTCCTGTATCCTGACAGCCAACTTTTCTCCTCCAAAATCCTTTCTGCCTCTTTCTTCAGTGCCCTTAGCAACAGCTGAAAGTTGATTTTCCATGCAACTCCTTAAGCCCTGTGCTGGGTGATAAGGATTGATTTCAAAGTCCGCCTTCTTCCCCAAATGTCAGGCTCTTACTTTGTGAATGAACAGTTTGCAATGTGATGTGTTCCCCTGGAAAAGGAAAAGGTGGGGGGAGGAATCCACAACGCCCAAATAAGAACGATTCATGATGTTATTTCCCTTTCACTTCTGCTTTTATTCCATTTTTAACCTACACTTCTTGCATCACTCAGCTCAGTGCTGTGAATCGGGTTTATTTTCAGGCCCTGGCAGAGTTGTAATAGTGGCATGTTCGGTGTGACTTCGTTCCTCAGTTCCTGGCTGCAGGCAGGGTGGAAGCGTGTGCTCTCAGCTCTGGAAGAACCCAGGAAATGGCTCAAGTTTTGCAAATCAGCCCTTTAAAGTCCCTGTTTGTTGTTAATGTTGAACCCCAGAATTTCAGCAGAACTGCATTTCTAATGCAGTTGGTTCTGGCCAGACTAAAAGATTTTGGCTTTTGCCAAGAGTGCAAGGAAAAGTCCCCTGGCTCAGGGTCAGAGCAGATGAAACTTGAGCTTTTAACACGCTTCACCCCAAAACCTGGGGCTTTGAAAACAAGGAAGCCTGGCCCTGCTTGAAGGGATTATTCATTCCTTCTTCCCTCCTCCTCCTCTTCTGGTATTGAAGCTGCCCAATCAATCACATGCAAGACTCTGAACATAAAATAAATAACATTTCCTACCAGAGGATCTATATTTGACTCAGATCTGTGCCTCTGAATTTCACTCTAAATTGCAGGCAGCAATAAGAATGCAGATTTGAGAGCTGTGCTGTTTGGAAAAGGATGCTGTTCCAGTATCAGGATTTCTTTTCCTCGGAGGCAGGGTTTGAAAAACTAAAAAAGTGGCTTGAAATTAGAGGTGGAGTATCACACTGCTTTTAGCCAGCACTGCACAGAGTGATAAGGTGCAGAATGCTTCAGGTAGTTCACCTGCAAAAATACCATTTTCACAGCATTTATCCAGGATAAGATCCCAAGGGCTTGACTTTTCTTTTCCTTTCCATCTCTGCATTTATGCTGGGTGAATGGAGAAGGAAAACCACAATAAAATTGGGCATTCACTGGCACTAATTAAGGTGCAAAGCATAAAGGTGAGACCTCTGTACTAGTCCTAAAACTAGTCCTAGGTCTGCGAGGACCTGCTAATTAACCTGTGCTGTCTGCATAGGAGAAGCAAGGAAAAAAAGTCCACTGCCACGGGCATGGAAGCAGGAGAAAGGGGGAGGAAAGGCATTTCAGCTGCTGAGCATGTGTGTGAGTTACATTGCCTCATGCTTTGTTGGAGTTGTCCACAGTGGTGTGTCAGAGATTGTGTTTCTGGAGGTGGATACTAAAGCTTAATCACCGGGATTGAGCTATTCTTTGGAAGGCAGGAAATTAAAGTCTTGGGTGTTTTTCAAAAGCAGACAGTGCTCAAGTGCATCAGGCTTCTTTTTCTCGAGGAAAATCCATCTGGCTGATAAGTGGCTGCTTTGGAGGCTGCTCCTAAGGCAGAGGAATGGGGATTGGCATTGGTGTGATGGTTTGGTGAAAGGGCTGCAAGAAGCAAACTTCTTTGAATGGCCCTAATTAAGTCAACCATGATCACTCTGGATGTGAACGTGGCCCTTAAGCGATCAGTCCTTGTCCAACAGACATAGAAATTGTTCCTCCCTTTCATGTTTGTGATAATATACAGAAATAATACAGAAGGCTGGTGCTGTCCCTGGACTGAGTTAGCTCCAGACAGCTGGAAGTTCTGGGGTGGATGTATATTTTATTTTCCTGTCTCTCTCAGTGACCAACACCTGAGACTTCAAAGGTCCAGGGGAAAGAGCCACATACTGCAGCTCTCAGACATGATGTCCATTACTCCACATCAAAGTGAAAGCCATGCCCTTCCTGGATCCTTCCAGCAATCAGTTTGATGTCCCGAAGCATGACATTTAATTTTCCTTCCTCCCAGAAAACCAGTCCTTGAACTTGCCCTCTCTAGCTCAAGCAGCCCCGTGACTTTAATGAATACTCATGCCTGCCCTGTTCTACACACTTGAATAAGGATCCTCAGGTTAGGCCATTAATTTGCATAGCTCCAATTATCCAGTCTCTGATCTCCTGCAAAAATGGGTCCACAAATTATTCTGATGTTCTGCATTAAAGGGTTTTTCCTTTCTGATGAAGGCATTTATTCTCTCCTGTGCAGAGCAATATAATTATCTGAACCTCAGATCATATGTTTGTTCTGCCAAGAAAAGCCAGTTGGTTTTGCTTTAGTGCTGACCTTTAAAAATGATTGTTCTTATGTCTGAAAAGAGTCTTGCTTCCAGCACCACTTCAATTAACTTGTAACAGCCAGTGTAGTTTCGTATTTTGAGCTTAAATTGCCGAGCTTCCCTTTATGTGTGTGAATGTGTGTGCAGCTGAGTGTCCCCAGCCACAGGAAGGAACTGGGAACAGCTCCCTTTTCCACTGGGCTGGTGTCTGGGAAAGAGAAATGATGCGTGATCGCAGCACAGAACTTCACTGAGACACTGCTGTTATCAGTGAACCCTTGGGAAAGGAGAAACTATTGATGAACCAAGTTCCGTAAACACCCGGTTTGGGGTGGGATAGATCCCGTGAGTGGTTTGGGTTGGAAGGGACCTTGAAGGTGATCCAGTTGCATGGGCAGGGACACCTCTATCGCAGGCTGCTCCGAGCCCTGTCCAGCCTGACCTTGGACACTGCCAGGGATGTGACAGCCAGAGCCTCACCACCCTCACTGGGAAGAATTCCTTCCATAAATCCAATCTAAATTTCTTTCAGTTTAAGACCTTGTACTAGTTCAGTTAGACTGGGGTGAAAGCTTCTCCTCAGGTGAATTCTGAGCTTGCCTTGGCCCAGCAGCTCCTGCTGGTGTTTGATGCTGTGAATCAAACACGGGAGACCTCGGGAGAGCTTTGCAGCACAACCTCTGCCAGGTGAACTTCAGCTGACCCGAGGGTGGCCAATTACCAGGGCTCTGTTCTCTCCCTGGAACCCAGCATGCTTTGGCTTTTGGGGGTGTTTTTTTTCGCTCTGCACTCACCTACAGCAGAGCGAGGAGCTGCCAGATGCCTCCCCTGAGGCTGCAGACCTGGTGTGCCAGGGCCAGAGCAGGGAGCCAAGATTCCCGGTGGCACAACGTGCCTGCGCCCAGGGGAGGTGGGACTGCAGCTGCAGCCAGGCCTGGGAACATGCAGGGGCACAGCCTCAGCTCCAGCTGCTCTCAGGGTTCCCTGCAAGCCCCTTGGAGCTGCCAGGTTGTGCTGTGTGCCCGTGCTTGAGCTGGGAACAGAGAGATCCAGCTGTGCCTGCCACGGCGTGGCTGTGCCCGCCCAGGATTTCCCTGGAATGCTGTCAGCTGCACTGCACATCCTTGGACATGGCAGCTGGAACCACCTCCTGCCACTGCTGCCTTCAGAGGCTTTAGATTCTCATCAGGACCTTTGCATTCCGTGGAAATCATGGAAAATCTTGGGGTGGAAAGGACCTGAAAGGTTACCTGGTTTTAAATCTCTGCTGTGGGCAGGGACACCTTCCACTATTCCAGGCTGCTCCAGGCCCCATCCAACCTGGCCTTGGACACTGCCAGAGATCCAGGGACAGCCACAGCTGCTCTGGGCACCCTGTGCCAGGGCCCCCTCACCCTCCCAGGGAACAATTCCTGCCCAATATCCCACCTAGCCCTGCTCTCTGGCGGTTTAAAACCATTCTCCCCTGTCACTTCATCCTGTCCCTCCAGGACTTTGTCCCAAGTCCCTCTCCAGCTCTCCTGGAGCCCCTTTAGGCCCTGGAAGGGGGTCTGAGGTCTCCTTGGAACCTTCCCTCCTCCAGGTGAGCACCCCCAGTCCTCCCAGCAGAGAGGCTCCAGCCCTTGGACCAACTTTCATACAGACGCTTCCTGCAAGAAAGCTTTTCCTTGGGGAAAAAAGCCCAAACTAATGGTTTTTATTATATATTCTGGAGCTTCTGGCTGAAGGAAAGACGGATTTAAACATTTGACTTCGTGTCTTTTGCTTGAGAGAAAAAATTCTGTCGCTGGGGAGGACGTGCTGTTTTCCTCTGGTTGGCTATGGAATCCCAACTTCCCTTCCAGAATCGTTCCCAGGCAACTCTGGAGCATGAATCAAGGCCTCCTGCGCTGCTGTCATGCCGTAAATCCCAGGGAATGCAGGGGGATTTAGCTGCCCAAGCCCTTCATTCGGCTAAACAGGCTAAACACCTCGGTGCCGAGCGCAGTGACGATGCCCAGGTGGGCACTAATGGCCTGAATTAACGAGTAACCTCGGTGCCAGGCTTCAGCACAGCTGCTTGGTGAAGCCCAGCGCCAGAGAGCGACCTGGCCCTTCTGCCTTTTGATCCCAAGCCCTGGAGGCGTTTTGGTAGCCAGGGGAAAAGCCCCAGATCCCGTTCCTGTGCTCACACACCGATTCTTTCAGGTGTCACCTCCCCCTGGCATTTAATTTCACATCTTGGTGCTGATTTCCTTCGCATATCCCTTGAGGAGTTCCATGAGAAGGGGTGAATGCAGGTCAGGTTTTCAGTTCTCTGTGGCTCCCAGTTGAAGACAAAATTTTGGCGTAGAACCGTTGACTGCAAAGTGCAAAGTGCTTTTTTTCGCCTATAACTGGCCAATTTTTGGTGGTGTTTTTTTTCTTTAAACCCAAGAGCAATTTTGTCCCCTATGCTGCAGGCCTTGTGTATGACACATTGATGCTGAAGCATCAGTGCACCTGTGGAAACACCAACAGCCACCCCGAGCATGCGGGCAGGATCCAGAGCATCTGGTCCAGGCTCCAGGAGACGGGGCTGCGCGGCAAGTGTGAGGTGAGTGAAACACCAGAAAAGGCCACTTTACTCTTTCTATTAGCGTTATTATTATTATTGCATTATTATTAGTATTATTGCATTATTATATTATTGTTATTTTTATTATATTATGCCAAAGAAAAGAGCAAGATATGATGTAACCCTCTCTTTGTTATCCCTCCAGTTATCCCCACAAAAACTGTGGAGCGACAGCTTTTCTGTGGTTTAATAACTTTTTTAATGCTCTCTAATAAGTAATGGTCAAGCTGTGCTGTGAAAGGAGTGGGGGTAGGGGGATGGCTCTGAGCACCATTCCAACACAAGAGGCTGTGTTAGATTTATTTGATATATTTTAAGAGCAAGCAAATGGAGAGAGAAGCTCAGATATTAAACAGAAAGAATGAAGATTAATAATAAAAATTAACGAGTGGTTATTAGTTACAACTAACAGCAGTGGTGATAAATGGGGGTATGAGTTTGTTTTCATCAATTCTTTGAGCACCGGAGGGGACTGAATCCCAGAGCATAAATATTTCAGGGATGTCAGGATCTGGCTGGGAATGTTCCTGAGCCATCAGATAAGACATCCACGTGGTGGCAGCATTGCCCTTGCCTAAATTTCCCTGTCCTGCCCTCGTTTATCGCTTTCAAACCTGTCTGTGGATACCCATTTAATCGAAATTTGGGATTATTTGGGACCGAATAAACCTCACTGCTAGTTGCCTGGCCTCCTCAATGGGTGTTGCAGATGTTCTCTAATGTATAAGTTCATCACTGTAAAATCCCAGGCAAAATTATTGGCCCTTATTTCCTGTTGATTTCCTTAAGGAAGATTTATTTTCCTGAATTTCCTTGCTTACCTTGGTACTTTTGGTTGCTCTCACGAGGGGAGCTGTTGTTGGTCTTCACCTGGTTTCCTTCCTGACCAGCGGTGACTTTCAGCGTCACCAGACTGTTCTTCTATTCCAAAAATGCTACGTTTCTGCCTTAATTTCTTCAAGCTCTGCCCGACCATTTCAGGATGCACTCCCTTATCTCTCTGGTCTTCCACCTTTCCTTCATCCCCACCGCCTCTTGCCAACATCTGTTGTAAAGCTTCCTTCTTTATCTTGAATGAATCTGAAGATGACTTTCTGTGTTGAGCAAATAGATGTTGTGGGTAAAGGATTAACCCAAAATGTGAATTTTTCCACCTAAGTACCCATTTTAGTGTTTTGCTGTCTGTCTTGATGACTTGCTTAGGAAGCAGAGAAGAGAGTCAAGCAGTTCACCGGTGATTTCACCACCCTTTTCCTTCCCCTTCCAGTGCATCCGTGGCAGAAAGGCGACGCTGGAGGAGCTGCAGACGGTTCACTCAGAAGCCCACACGCTGCTCTACGGCACAAATCCTCTGAACAGGCAGAAACTGGACAGCAAGAAGCTTCTAGGTATCGTTCCCTGGGGGGAGATCCCCCTTCCTGACCCCTGGGTGAGGGGCTGGGGCTCCCTTCATTTTTAGCCCTATGCAGCTCCAGGAGAATTGTTCCATGCACAATCCCTATCTCCCTCTCCTCAGGCAAGATCCTTAGACCTTAGCTTAAACCTCCTTTCTTTGATGTCTTCAGAACCTAAAAGGTTGTTTTTCCGGAGGAGGAAAGATAGTTCAGGCAGTTTGTTTCATCCTTGGGCACTCTGTCTGTTAGAGAGTTATCCGTGGCTAGGGAAGGAACTGGAACACCCTCCCAAGGATTTGGATCTGCAGCCCCCAACCAGCTGCGCAGGAATCAACCCTGTCAGGTTTGTGTGGATAGTCAGCAAGAGAGACGCAGGGGCCTCTACGTTTGTTTAATCTGGAGTGGGATTGTTTATCCCTTTCACTGGAGACCAAATCTGCCTGAAACAGGACTGTCTGTTGTAAAATATCGACAAAAATATTTTAAAAAAAAGTGTTTTGTCAGCAGAAATTCTAAGGGGTGGATGTTCAGATAACCAACCCTCCAAAGCAACAATGTGGATTGTAGGACCTCCATGGAGTCATCATCACCTCCCTTTACTTCCTGCCTTTTTTTCAGCAGCAGGCTGGAGGGGCAATTTGGGAAGTTCTCACATGGGGATCAGAAAAAAAAAAAAGAAAAAAGACGATTCTAGAACCTAGAAGTTGAGAAAGTTTATTTTGGGATTAACCTGACTTTGGATGATGTAAAAAGGAGTTTAACTCCATGGCCTTCAGGATGTAATGGTCCCAGCAGAGGAGCTGGAAAGATTTTGCTCAGTGTGTCCATGAGCTCCCAGAGAGGGAAGTCATTAGCCAGTAGCTAAACATGCAATTAGCAAGGTATTTATAACTCACTTCCACCTCCATAAAGCCAGAGAACCCAAAAGTCGACACCTCCAGCTGAATGGTAGCTCCATTAGGATGTAAACTCTCAGGAATGTGTGATGTCATGTACTCGGGAGTGGTCAGTCCGAAGGAACTTCGGTAAATCTTCCCTGGGAGATCTGAGAAGATTCTCTTGGGATGCTTTTCCGCTCCCTCCTTGACTCTGGGCACCATCTGTCACAACAGTTCCACAGATGCCTTTGGGCATACCGTTTATTTGGATAGCATTTTTGGGGGGACACTCAAATTGCTGAACCGTTCCTGATGGTTTCTGTAGAGAACCTGTGGGGGAAGCGACCCTTGCTCTGCCTCAGCTCCTGTGGTTCTGTGGCCCCCGTGGCTTTAATTGCTCGTTTTAAAGCGTTCGTAGAGATCAAGTTTAATCCTAGAGGGAAGAGAAATTCTCACACCTGAGGGCTTTCCAGTACAGAACATTCCCTGTTTGGATGCAACTTGGCAGAAAAGCCCCGGAGCTGCAGGAGGTCAGGTCCCCAAGGGTCTCCAGTAGAAGGGGATGTCCAGTAGCTCTTAACTTAGCTTAGACCTGCTTTCCTAAGCCCACCTGGCACCATTTTAGCCTGGAGATGCTGACAGTGGCACTGGCTGCTAGCCCACATGACCCCCTTCTCTCCTGATGGCCTCCACAGGGCATGACCTGAGCGAGGATATCAGGGAAAAGCTCCATGTGGAGAGGGGAACACACCTGTAAAAAACTCCTCCTTCAGCCATCCTCTCCTGTTGGAGCTTTAAAAGGCTTTTAAATTTACAAACCAGCTTCGTGGGCTCTTTGAAGCACGGTAGAGGGTGGGTTTAGGACAGGTTTGAAGGCTGAGGGCAAAACTTTGTGTGAGGTTTAGGGATGCAAATGGGAGTTTGTTAGTGCTGATGACTCCGTGTAAACTCTTTGCCTTTGATACCTCTGGGAGGAAGAAAAAAGCCTGAGAAACCTCAGCCTGAAAGGGAAAAGGCTTTTCAGGACACAGGATGTTTCTTGTTAAACTTCTGCAAATGAAAAGCGGGATGTGCCTTCATGGAATCACAGAATCCCAGAACGGTTTGGGTGGGAAGGGACCTTAAAGCTCATCTCCTCCCATCCCTGCCATGGGCAGGGACACTTCCACTGTCCCAGGCTCAATGTCCAGCCTGGACTGGGACACTTCCAGCAATCCAGGGGCAGCCACAGCTGCTCTGGGCACCCTGTGCCAGGGTCTCCCCTCCCTCACAGGGAACAATTCCTTCCCTGTATCCCATCTAAACCTGTCCTCTTTTATTTTAAAGCCATTCCCCCTTGTCCTGTCAAGGACACAAAATACAAACTCGTCTCTCTCTGGACAGTGGAAATACTTGGAACCTGTTGGATAAGTTGAAACTAAGGCAAATAAGGGTGCTTTTAATATATGGGGAGCAATCATAAATTGTTGTCAAGAAGATAAATATGGAAATAATGAGTGGATTAGCAGTGAGAGATGTGACAGAAGGTCTGAGGCAGGATGATCTTCCATGTGGATCTAATCAAAGAAGGCATCTCACTTGGAGCTCAGATGAGTCCAGATGCATGAACTCCTCCTTGGGTAACAGAATCCCAAATGGTTTGGGTGGGAATGGACCTTGAAGCCCATCCCATTCCACCCCCTGCCGTGGGCAAGAACACTTCCCACCAGACCAGGTTGCTCAGGGCCAGGTGGAATTTTGAATGGAGGATAATTTGCTCACACACGAGCCCAGAAAGCAATGTTACATTTCCTACAGATCCAAAATTAGCCCTGCAGATGGTTTTCTCCATTTTTCTCCAATTCTCCTTGTTGGTTTTGCTATTTCAGTCAAAACACATGTTTTTTCTTTGCTTGCCACTGGTTTATTTTTCTGTCTTCCACTTTTATGAAGCCCATGCTCTCCAAAGCCATCTAGTAACTGCAGATGAGTGATAATTGGGATGTTTTTGTGATTTCCTGTCCTCCCTCAGTGGGAAGAGGTTAAAGTGCTCATCTGAGAAGACATGCTGAGTGACTGTTGGTGGCATCTTCCTCAAGTATAGTCTCAAAACATCAGACAACTCCCAAACCCTGCCTGAAAACGGGTGATCTATAGAGAGCTTTTGCAGGAGCCCAAGTGTGCGCACTGTGTGTGTGTGTGTGAGTTGTGACAGGGCTGGCTGAAAATGGGCAGAAAACCCACGGTCTGTGTTTCTGTGCTCAGTAAGATTGCAGAATTGCCACAAAACTGGCCCCAGAATCTGGTGACCTCTGACTTCTTGACTCACGGAGTGCATTTCTTGTCCCCCCCCAGGTTCCCTAACGTCGATGTTTGTCAGGCTGCCTTGCGGTGGTGTCGGGGTGAGTAACTCCCTTTAATGTGTAAATAATGTCCTGTTTGTTCTCTCCTGGTCCCCTCAGTACCAAAAATTGCTGCTTTGCATTCCGTCGGGCGGGTAATTGCAGCCAGATGCTGCCTGTGAGCAGGGGCTGCCTGGGGCAGCACGGGGTGCCTTGGCCTCATGTGCCTTTCTTCAAAAGCAGCCTGAGGGTTTCAGGGCTGTTCTGGAGAGCCCAGGAGTGTGTGACACTCCGAGGCACGTTTAGGAGGGAAAACCCTCATTTCCCAGGCAGGGATGTTTAATGGTGAAGGGCTTGCTGCGTTTGGAAGCAGCGCTTGCATCCCAAGGTGCTTTTTTTGCTCCATGGAAAGCAGGACGGGCTCGTGCTGTGGAGCTGTTCTGTCCTCGGTCTTGGGCCTCCAAAGCTGCCTGCCTCCCCCAGCAGGTGGGAAACGTGGCCACAAAATAGGACAGTTTTTGGGAATGTACATATTCCTGTGAATAGCCAATTCGGTGCATCACTGCCCTGGAATGAAGCAGCATTTGGCATCTTTTATTCTCCAGCTCCAGGATAATCCGTGTGGATTCTCCAGGAGGTGACTAAAATACCTCTCCAATCCTCATGGAAAAGCTGAGCGTTACTTTTCAGCTGTCAAATTTCCATATAATCAGGCTTTTTGCTGTTGTTTGTTCTCATGAAGCCAAAAAAACCCCAAACCCCAAATACCTTGTTTTGAAGGTTTTCTTATGTTCCTTTGAAGCCTGAAAGCTTAAAAATTTTCCTTTCAAGTCAGACTTTCTGCTCCAGAGTTTCTGTGGAGGGTGACAGGACAGAAAATCATGGAGAACAGGAAGGGGAAAAGAATGAAAAGAGACAATAAAAGGCATTGTGTTTGAAAATTCACAGTGGTAGTTCTGCTGCATAATTGTAGCTCATGAGGTTGAATTTTCAAGGTCTGGATTCTGTTATGGAAATGAAACAAAATTGTTTTCTTCCTGAGTCTTTGCAAAATCGCTGCTTTGAAAATTACCCCATCAGGAAAAAAGAAAAAAAAAAAAGAGAATAATCGTCATTTATTCGTACCGCCACTCGTGGAGATATTTTATTTTGTATTGTAAATATGCTGCAGTTGCCTAATTCATGGCAAATTTTTGGCCAGAGCTTAAAAGGTTTGGATTTACTCTGCCCTGCAGTCAGGCATGCCATTCAAAGCAAAAAAAATTATCATTTGCAAATGAAGACTGAATGGTAACAAGTAGAGACAGTGTCTGAGCCCAGCACTGGCCCAGAAGTCTTGCATTAAATCCCAGATCAGGGCAGGAAACGCCTCACTGCTGGTATTCCTGATATGCTCCCAATAAAGATGGTGCTTGCTGCTTGGTTGTTTCCACAGACCCTTAATATCGAATATTTGTTGATTTTGGTGCAATGTTTTAGCAATCCTGTCAGCAAAACCTGTGCCAGGGCCTCCCCACCCTCACAGGGAAGAATTCCTTCCCAGTATCCCACCTCACCCTGCCCTCTCTCAGTGGGAAGCCATTCCTTGTTTGCCACATATTTTTCTGAGGGCAAACGTGATGTCTTAAAGTCAAAAGGAAAGGAAAAAAAAAATTTAAAAAATCAGTAGAATAACGTGGGACAGGTCATCCTTTGGATTTATACTGGAGCAGGATAAAGTGGAATGATGGCTGATGGTTGCAACTCAGGAGCTGAGGGCGTTGCGTGAAATTATGGGTTGGAAAGCTTTGAAATCAGGTTCTTTTCCTGCACGCAATCAAGTGTGGCTCTCTTCCTTTGGGGGTGTTGTGTAGATGAAAAGGAAGGATGGATCAGGAGTGGGGTGCAGGGCAGTTTTTGGCGGGAGAAATCCCTGGGGAGCTGTTTTCCCTTAGGATAGAGGATGGAGCGTGGGCAGGCATGAGTTGTCCTCAACAATGAGCAAGATGAAGGACAGGCAAGGGAGTGAATCACAGAATATCCAGAGCTGGAAGCACCCACAGGGATCATTGATCCAACCCTTGGTCCTGCACAGACACCCCAGCAATCCCGCCCTGTGCATCCCTGAGAGTGTTGTCCAAACACTCCCAGAGCTTTTGGAGTGAAGCAGCAGGAAAACAGTTCAGAGCAAATCCCTCCATCCCATACCACCTTTCAAACTCTCTCTTTAAATTAAAAACTCAGTCTCAAAGACTTGAAATCAAGAAGAGAAAGGGTGAATTTGTTCCTGGGTGCTTGGGAACACTTTTTCCTCGTTGGTTTATCCCAAGAAGCCTTCCCATGGCTGAGAAGCCTGCTCGCTTCCGCAGCCGTCTGGTCCTAGCAGGAGAGGAAGAAAGCAAGCACAGAAGCACTGAAATCAACAGATGTGAGCTCTGAGTGAAACATCACTCATTTATTTCTGCTGATCACTTGGGAGTTTTGCTCAGCCTCGCTCCTCCGCAGCTCACACCCCTTTTTCAGCGTCTGACTTACACATACCACGGCCTCCCCTAATCCAGGATAATTAAAAGAAGGTTTTGGGAGGAAGGAATTCAGGCTTCGAAAATCTGCAGGACCATCCCAGCACATTTACATCCAGATTCTTCAAAACACTCAAAGGCTCTATTTTAGGATAGCTGATAAATTTGTTTTCTTTCCTGTGTAGTGTTTTGCTGTGAACATTCTAAAAATATCTAAAGATCTGCATCATTTTTCTGCACGTGTTCTAAAAACTCCAGAGGTGTTGGTGCTGTGATCTTCTCCAGAGTAGGTGATTCTATTTTTGGGTGCAAGGACTTTGATTAGAGCATATCAACAATTATAACCGTGAGAGCAAAGTAAGTTCTTGCAGAGTAGAGAGCACGGAAAGGACTTCCGTGGAATGGAAATGAGGAGGAACTAATTAGCGAGTCAGAGGAACAGAATGTGAGGATTATTTAATTGGGAACAGGAGAAGACACGGTGGGGTGTCTTCCTCTGTGAGGAAAGAGTAGAATTCCTTCACTTTGCAGGGTCTGGAGCTCTGGTACAACCTGTGTCCTGGTGCTTGATTTCTTACCTGTGTAGTTTTTCAGCTAAATTAAATAGCAGAACAATGAAATCTTTCGTAGGATGCTCATTTAATTCTGAGGTAGCTGCACATTAGTGTATAGGAAAGTTTACAGTGTGAGTAGGAGGAATTTATAGTGTGAGTAGGAGTCTCATTGTGGACATTAATAAAAAAAACTCGAGTTTTCCTTAAAGGAAGGAAATAATTGTAAGGTAATTGTCATTTTTATTATGAGGAAGGAAAAACTCCTTGGGTTTCATTTTGGACATTCTTCCTGGAATCCTCTGGCAGGGCTGAATGTGGAAGTGCTTGGCTCTGGCACTGAAGAATCCTGTCTGTTTTATGGGAAAAACTGGCCCCAGCAGCTGTCTGAGGGTGTGTTGGCCCCTTAGGACATGTGAATTTGGGTATTTCTTATTCCCGTTCCTCTGATGCCTCACAGGGAATGAAGAGAACCCATGGAAGGAGCTCTGAAGTCACTCTGTCCAGGCAGGAAGGGAAGCTCTTCCCTGCTAGTGTCCTGAGGTATTTTTTTCCAAAGACAAAAAAAACGGGTTAGGTTTGCTCGAAGATGGGTTAGATCTGCCCAAAGCTGGGGTTGTTGCACTCATGTGGGGTCAGATCCAGGGACAGGAGGCCGAAGATGGACCCTCCCAGAGCACCAGTGCACTGGTCAGTGGGGAGGAGAAGCATCTTGACCTTCTTCCCACCTCTTTCGGGGCTTTTGGAGAGACCTGGTCAGGTCAGTCCCATCTTCTGCATGTGAACAGTCCTGATCGAGGATTCCTGGAGCTGTCGTGGGTAACTCAGACTCCATCCTGCTGCTATTCCCACTGCCCAGACTGACAGGGGTCCAGAGGAGCCCTAAGGCCACAGTCACTGCAGGGCTCTCCCAGAGTGCTGTGGCATTCCCCAGGGGCTTTCTGGTGTTCTTCAAGTGCTTTCCTAGTTTATTGCGGCTTCCAAAGCATCCTTGGGGTGGATACTACCAGAAACCATCCATGATCACAGAACTGGAATGATTTCCAGTCACGGCTTCAGCGTGTCTGGGAAGGAGGTGGATCAGTCCTCTGTGGGGCCACTTGTGTCTCCTCACTGCTCAGTGAGCCAGGCACAACAAATGTTCTCTTTCTTCCCATCTCTGCCTTTTGCCATTGTTTCTATAAATACACTCAGGGCAGAGTAATATGTGAAAAATAGCTGCTGATCCTTCCCAGTGAGGAATGTCCCGTTTATCTGGTGACATGATCTGGAATAACAGCAACACAGGCTTGCCTGCAGGGTGCTTTGCCTTGCCTGTGGTCTGTTTCCACATTTTGGGGGAGGATATACGGTGGTTTTGTCGAATATTTAGTGTTGGAGCAAATCTGTGTAGTCAGCACGGGATGCTGAGGGTCTGTTGTCAGCGTGGGTGAGCTTGTGGCTCCCCAGGGAAGCTGCTGTCACTCCTGAGCAGTCATTTTTAAATGCCCCACGCTAAACATCCCTCTTTATTGTGTTTTTTTTTTTATTTTAGAGAATCATTGAATTATTTCATAAAGCTTTTTTATTTCATCTGGGATCAGCTTCCTGCAGCAGTTAAATGCTGGTTCCATGGTCACAGAGTCACAGAATCACGGAATGGTTTGGGTTGGAAAGTACCTCAGTGACCATTTCAGTCCATCCCCTGCCACGGGCAGGGACACCTTCCATTAGCCCAGGTTGCTCCAGCCTGGCCTTGGACACTTCCAGGGATCCAGGGGCAGCCGCAGCTTCTCTGGGCACCCTGTGCCAGGGTCTCCCCACCCTCACAGGGAACAATTCCTTCCCAGTATCTGAACTAACCCCCCTTCCTTTCAGTTTAAAGCCATTCCCCTAGTCCTCTCACCCCGTGTGAGTGATGTCTTTATACGACATGGTTCCTGACTTGGTTCCTGGCTGCCCTCCCTGCTCCTAACCTGGTTCTTGTGTGTCCCCCTCAGGTCGACAGTGACACCATTTGGAATGAGGTGCACTCGTCCGGCGCCGCTCGCCTGGCTGTGGGCTGTGTCATCGAGCTGGTGTTCAAAGTGGCCACAGGAGAACTGAAGGTATGAAAAGAACCCTCGGCTGTGCTCTGTGCAGGGCTCTGTGCAGGGCTCTGCCATGCAGCAGATCCAGGACCTTTTCCCCCTCCACAGTGGGGGAAGGCATCATCCACTGATATGGCCTTGTGAGGAAACCATCAAGAATAACTCCAGAGGTCCCAAGCAGCATTAAGGCTGCTGGCTGCAACCTCTGCATCCATCCTTGTTCCTCTGACCTTTTCCTTTCCTCCTTTTTTGTGTGCAGAATGGATTTGCTGTTGTCCGGCCCCCAGGTCACCACGCAGAGGAGAGCACACCCATGTGAGTACGGGGTTCATTGACTTCATCCAGGGCTCCTTTGATGGAGGATCCAGCTGGAAATTCCAAAGGAATTCTGTTAGGTTATCGCTATGGAATTTCTGTTTATTGCTAGATGAGATTGTGTGGTGTTGAAAGCTCCCCAGATTCTCTGGAGCAGGCTAAGATCCTGCTTAGTGCTTTCGGCGGGTGTTTTCTGGCAAGGATCGGCAGTGGGTTTGGGCAAGTGTGGGATATTGCCTGTTTCCCTAGAGCCTGCTGCTGGAATACAGGACTTCAATGGGAAACGGATCTAGTGGAAGGTGGCCCTGCCCACGGAACGAGATGAGCTTCAAGGTCCCTCCCAACACAAGCCTTTCCATGTTTCCAGGAAGGAAAGAAGAGTGAGAGCAGAAGGAACTCCTTCCTCCTGTGTTCCATCTAGGTGATGGATGCGCTGGGACCACAGGAAGCCGTAATTAACACCTCTCTTTTCCTTTTGTCTCTCCTCTCCAGGGGTTTCTGCTATTTTAACTCCGTGGCAATCGCAGCCAAGCTGCTCCAGCAAAGGCTCAATGTGAGCAAAATCCTCATTGTGGACTGGGTGAGTAAATGTCCCTTCTTTCCCTTTGGGAGAGCAGGTGGCAATTATTCTGGGTGGGTTTCTTCTTGCAAGGGCAAGTCAGTGAAAAAATTCTTGCCTGTTGTCTGCAAGCCAAAATTTGTGGTTTTAATTGAAAAAAAGGGTTCTAATCTGACAAAAAATTCTTAAAGGGGCCATAATTTTCCAGTAAACCGAAAGGGCTTCTTTGGGATTTTGCTGTGGCAATGTATATATAGTTATTTTTTTAATAGATTTGATGTGGCTGGGAAGGCATCAGAGTAACTGGGTATCAGCCAAAAGTTTTGGTTCTGTTGCCACAAATAACCCACGGGTTAATCTCAAAAGTTAAAATGCATTTATTTGTCTTTTGGACCGACTGGGTGGCTGTTTTTTCCCTCACTTCCCACCTGGTTTTCCCTGACCTGTGTCAGGGAATTTTGATACCTGTCCTGTCACAAGCTGTGTTTGTGCACCACACAGCAGCTCGCTCGGGGAGCTCTCATGGGTTGTGTTGTTTAACTTGGATCCAGCAGAGCTTTTTTTGTATCAGTGCTCACTGACTAAAGATGCAGATGTGGGGCAACAAATAGCCCAGTATCTGCATCCCCCAAAATTGGTGTGAATCCAGTTCTTTCCGTCCGGGTAAATTAATCCTCAGTTTGACAGACATTTGGGATTGGGTTTATCCCGTGTGTTCAACAAGGAGTGTAATCAAAAACTAGGTGTGCAAAACAGGTTATTCCCATTCCCCATAAACTGCTTCAGCCAGGTTGGAGAAAACAAAGCTCAGCAGCAAGGAAAACCTCACCAAATCCCAAACGGATGCCTTTAATCCATGTTTTTACTGAAGGATTAACCTCCTTCCTGTGATCCCTGTCCCCGCAGGATGTCCACCACGGGAATGGTACTCAGCAGGCCTTCTACAATGATCCCAACGTCCTTTACATCTCACTACATCGCTACGACGATGGAAACTTCTTCCCGGGCAGCGGCGCTCCCGATGAGGTGAGCACGTGCATCGCAGCACGCTGGACTCAGAGGAGCTCCTGCCGCCTCGCTGGAGCTCCTCTGGGTTTTGTGTTCCCGTCCAGGGACACGTCAGGTCTGTGGGATCCCACAGCCATGGGCACTGTGTCCTGGCTGGAGCTGGCAGGACGGCAGCAAATGAGTCACTGCAATTAAGCTCTCCAGCCCTTGTGGGACAACCTGTTCCAGAGGAGCCCTCTGCCAGCTGTCCCAGCACACTGTGTCCTGTTCAGGATTTCTCCTTCCTCGGCAGAAGTTGTTTCTTAGTTGCTGAAGGAACAGATTGTCCGTGGCTGCACCACCCACACTCGCTTTTCCTGGCACAGCCCTGGAGCCTGTCTGCCTCCTCTTCTCCACCTCTCCTTCTCCACCTCCCCTTCTTTCTCCTGGCCCTGCCCATACATTGCTCGCCACCACCAAGGCTACACCTCCACCCCAGATTTCTGGGATGTGAGGGCCAGTCACAGACGCTGCTGGAGCAGCAACATCCAGCACCCCCTTTCCTGGTGGTGTCCTCAGGGTCTGCAGCAGGAGGGCTGGGCCAGTGAAGCTGAGAGCTGAGCTCTGGATGGATGCATCCTTCCTTTCCCTCTGGGCTGGCAGGAAATACGGTCCTTCAGAGCGATTTAGCAAAGGGAAATTTTATGGAATACTTAGAGTATCTGAGACTTTCCAGGTGACATCTGGAAACTTCTTCCGCTGCCAATTTTACATTTTCTGATTAAGCAGTGTTTCCATTTAAACCTCTAAAGAAACTTTAATGTTGAGGTGATGCTGCTCCATCACCCTGTTGTAGTGAATGAACAGCAGCCGTTTGTGTCGGGCTTAATTCCTGCTTTTCAGCAATGTGGTTTACAAAAAGAGTCATTTTTAGATGTGTCATTTTAGACCAAATAAAAGAAAGGGTGCAAAACAAGTTTAATTTAAGCCAACAATGGATAAACAACCCACCATGGATAGATGAACACCCACCCCTCTGTTTTTCTATCAAAAATAATTGCACCAGTTAGAGAAATAATATGCAGTAAAAGTCATTCAGTTTTATACGGCTGTGCAACACATCAGTTTTCACATTTTAATTATTTTTTTTTTTCATATGCAAAGACCATCTTGGCAAAAAAAAAAAAAAAAAAAAGACGGAACCCTCTGGTTTATTTTTCAGTTTTCCCCTCTCTCAGGTAGTTGCAGGCAGGGCAGATGGGGACATTTGCAGTACAAGCAAGGAGAGGGATGCATTCACATCTCCCACCCACGTGTCCCTCAAGCAGCAAAAATTCCTTCTCTGTGAATACTATTTTTCTCCAGCAGAGGGGGAGCTCACTCTAATTAAAATCCCCCAGTTGCAACTGTAGTGAAATATAAAATAAGCTCCTGAATCAAGCTGAAAATGAATTATGGAAAGGTATTACAGGCAGCACACTGCTGCAAAAAAATCGAGAGGGTGCACTTGATGAAGGGGTGTTCTTTTGGGTGAGCGGCAGTCAAACACCACTGGGCATCAGCTCCCATGAAGATCTGAGTGTGGAGGAGCTTTATTTTCCCTCTCGTTTTGGGGACCAGGGACTAATCAACCTCACTACTCAATCCAAATCCAAATTCAACTGGGAGAACATCAAAGATGTGTTGCCAGAATTTGCTGATTAAGAGTCCCGTTTCCCTTTTCCAGGTTGGCACAGGAGCAGGAGTTGGTTTCAATGTTAACATGGCCTTTACTGGTGGCCTGGATCCGCCCATGGGAGACACGGAATATTTAACTGCCTTCAGGTACTACTGAATTTTCTCTCTCGTAAATACATTTTTCACCTCAGGTGGGTTTCTTTCTCTTCGAGCCATCCTCCTTGATTTTGCTTTTGATAAGCTTTAAAATTTTGATATTATTCATCCAAGAGAGGCCCTGGCACAGGGTGCCCAGAGCAGCTGTGGCTGCCCCTGGATCCTTGCAAGTGTCCAAGGCCAGGTTGGACACTGGGGCTTGGAGCAGCCTGGGACAGTAGAAGATGTCCCTGCCCATGGCAGGGGTGACGCTGGACGAACTTTTAAGTGTCCTTCCCACCCAAACCATTCCATGATTTTTCTTAGACACTGTCCTGTCCCACCCCCTGGCTCCCCTGTGCCATGGGTCCACCTGGCCTCTCCTTGAACAATCTGAAATGGTTTTCTGTCCTCACAGCGGGTTTACTGCATCTCTGGGGGCCTAAATTCAGGCAGACACACACTTGCCAGAGCATGGGGTGTGAATTTCTGGAATACCACCTCCGTGGAACAGCATGAAAACCAGGAACATTATTTTCTGCTCTTGTCTGTTATGTCCTGTTACACTGAGCAAAAAGCGCCTTTTCCCCCCCTCTTTATTCTGCCATCAAAAAGCCCTCAGTGAACACACACGATTTAAAATGACACCAGATCAGTGCCATTGGTGTCAGTCCTGGCCCAGGAAGGCAGCCCTTTGCTCCTGTGCGGAAGCCTGGCTGTCCCGGCAGTCCCCAGGATGGATTTCTTCATTAGCCAGAGCCCCCAGAGCTGGGGACTCGGGGACATTAAATACTCACTGAGTTTCCAGGCTCCTGGAAAAGGCTCAGGGCTGCCTTTGCCAGCCTTTGCCAGCCATTCCTGGGGGCTGCTGGCCTGGACCCTGCAGCTGTTTAGGGAGCAGCCTTTGGAGCTGGTCGCAGCCCTTGTTTTGGGGAGTTTGGAGGGAGCGGAGGGATGCTCCTCCTGGAGCCTGCACACCCTCAATTTTACCATAAGTTGAACAAGAAGCTTTTTTTTCATCCTACACCAGGTTTGGCCGTGACAATACATTATCAAGTGACCTTTTTAAATCTTTACCAGCTCCTTTGAAAAACATTTTTCACCCCCACCCCCTGAATCTTTCTATTGATTTTAATGTAAAATAATGCTTTGAAGTTTGCAATTTATAGTCCCCCGAGAGTTAGAAAGTGAAGGGAATGGGTCATATATCCTATTTTTTTTCCCTTCTTTTCTTGCTTTAGCCCCTTGAGACAATACATGCCTTCAAGGCAGCACCTTGTTATTCCACCCCGTCGAATGCCACGTTGCATTTGCTGGGGATCAAACCGAAGATGAAGAAAAGATAAGAAAATTGGCCATAATGAACTCCAGAAGCAGGAGGCATTTTCACCATGAACTTGGAAACTCGCAGTGGAGAACTGAGCTTTAATTCAAACCAGTCCGAATGCCAAACTGTGAGCCTTTGAAGTCTGGAGAGGAATCAGTGGAAATCCTTTGAGCTAGGCAAAGATACTGATAGACTTTTTTTCTTTTTTTTTTCCCAAGCCTTAACTCTTCATA
This sequence comes from Donacobius atricapilla, assembly GCA_013397315.1. Taxonomy (NCBI): domain Eukaryota; kingdom Metazoa; phylum Chordata; class Aves; order Passeriformes; family Mimidae; genus Donacobius; species Donacobius atricapilla. Next base: position 33,514 of record WBMY01005984.1, read on the forward strand.
TGCCTGCCTGTTTTGAGGGTATGAAAGTCCTTTCTCTGTGTAGAAGGAGCAGATTTAAATAAGCAATGTGCTCCTCGTTTTTTGTTGGTGTATTTCAGGAAGAGCAAGTGTGTGGGTTTGAGAAATGAAAATAACCGAGGTAATTGTCCTCAATGACAAAAATGAGGGAATAAATAAATCCAGTGAAACCACTCATCCCCACACTGCAAACCTGTTTCAGTGTGGGTTTGCTCCGTCCAAAAAAAAGATGGAAACTCACATCGGTGATTTTCATCCTGTCTCCAAATATTATCTCCCCAGTCTTGGGGTCCCCAAGCTCTCCTGACCTCTGGATGGTCCTTAATGCCACCAAGACCTATCAGAAGTGAGAAGAGGAGTTAAAAATGTGCTTTTCCCTGCACTTTGTCACTTGTTGCCTTCCTAACCTGGGGCGGAAATCACTGCCTGCTCCTGCTCCTGGTTGGGGTGCCCTGTTTTTGTGTGGGGGGGCAGTGATAAGAAGGGATTTGGGGAGTTTTTTGGGAGCCTGGAGCTCCTGCACCCCATTGGAACCGCGGCTGTGCCGGAATCAGCTCCACATCCCGTGCCTGAGCTCACCCCCTGAGCATGTGGGCAATCCCAGATCTCCCAGGTCACGCAGAAATGGGGTCAGTTTAATGGGAAAAATGCAGGGCACGTCGTTCCCAAAGCCCCGAACTCCCCAGAACGTTCCTGGTGTCTCCGCTATTGTTCCATAGTTACAGAAACAAACAGTTGTAAAATTCTGAGGGGTTTTTTGGAGCAGGATTTGTTCTTCCCTAATATTTTACATGAGCAGAAACCCTGTTTGCCTTTCTCAACCCTCCTGATCCAGGTGCAAACCCAGCTTAGAGACCTGCAGGAGAAATGGGAAGGCTCCGGCTGGTTTCTTATTACATGGGAACAGCAATTAGTGAAATTAAAAATGTTTTGTCCGCAGGAGTTTCCCTCGGAATTTACTGCAAGGAAGTTTTCCTCATGATTCCAGCAGTTGTGTTGTGTCTGAGAATTTTTTCCCCTTTCCCGAGGTCTCCTCCACAGCCATAATTCCATGTACAGCTCGATTCCACATTTGATTTTATTTAAAACACCTCAACGAGAAGTAAAAAACCAGGACTGCGTTTCTGCCTCCTCCTGCCGCTTTCAAAAAGCGTTAAACAAGTTCAGGAACCAGTTTTGGGGGGATTCGGGTTCTTCCCTCGATCCATAAACCATTTCAGGAGCAGGGAAGAGATGATGATGTTTTGCCTGGAACGGTTGTTGCTGTATTTTCAATTTCATGCTCTCCCCATGCCGATTTCATCCCCAAATTCCTAATCCCTTTTGATACAGTAAATGACCATGGAGAAGTAAAGACCAGTTTTCAGGAAGTTGGTTAGCCTGAGGAGCAGTGCGTAACATTTTTAGTTTATATATATAAAATACAGAAAGTGTGTAAAACAATATATACATAAAATATATAGAAATATATACAAGATATATATATAAAATATGTAACATGTCAATAGATATAATATATAAATGTATGTGTAATATATACACACTTAACATAGATAAATATATACATAGCAGATATAAAAATAGATATTAAACATAGATGTCACCAAGAGTGAGAAAAAGCCTCCAAAAAAGTGTTCAGCCTTCTAAGTTTCACCAATTTACTCACTGCAATTGAGCATTTAAAGCCCAAAATAATCCTCTGTAGGATTGTTTCATCTGCCTGTTGTTTATTAGGCATTTAGTTGGGGAATTGGTTAATGCCAGGCTAAAAATTGTTCATTCAGCCTTCTGGAAAATAGATCTAAAACTGCATTTATTTTTGTTTTCTCTCTCCCAAGCGATTGCAGAACACAATGGGGAGGTTTTGCTGTTTGCAGCCATCAGTTTGCTCTCGTGTAGAGCTGTTCAGTTCAGCTGTACCAGGCAAATAAAAGGATTTTATTTATTTTAAGCAAGCAAGACAAGGCTCTGAAATTTGGGAAATTTTTTTAAAAATTGGTTTTTTTTAAATTTCTACATGGATTGAATGAATATTGATTGTTAGGAATATTCATTCCTTAGTGAATAACTCTACAGCCACCCTAGCCATTCCTTTAAAGACCCAGTTCCAGGCAGAACTGCTTATCTCCTGGGTAATAATTTGAATTTCTGGCTTTTTTATAGTCTCATCATCAGGGCAAAGCCACGGGGCTGTTTGTAGTTTAATCCTTGTTCCTCTGGGGAGTTTGGATTTACTGGGGTGGATCTGAGCAGAGGGGCTAGTTTTATCTGCAGGCAAGTGAAAATTAAAAAGCAAAAAGCTGGATGAGATGTGTCCAAAATGTTGTCCGCAGATGGAGTCTCCGAAGCACACCAGATTTTTGTCATTTTTTCTTACAACTAAAAAGGCAAAGTGAAGGAGTGCTGGCTTTGGCCCTCCTGGATGAAGTTTTCCCTCCATGGAGAGCACCAAACAGAGCTGGGGCCGTGGCTTTGGGATGCTGGTGTCATACTGGAATTAGGAGAAGGGCTTTTGCTCTCCCCACACCGCCCCTGGCAGGGGTCAGGTTGGCCCTGGGGGCCGTGTGGCTGCGCTGGAGGGGTCACTGTCACTGTCACTGTCACCCACAGCCTCCTCCAGCCGAGAGTCACCCGCTGCCCGTTCCTCAGGAGCTTCTGTGCTTGGCAGGATTGGACATGGGCTTGGAATGGGATGGTCTTTCAGGTCCTTCCCAACCATTCTGTGCTCCATCAGCTGCCCCATGGCTGAGAATCCCCCTGGATCGCAGCTCCTGGGGATTGCTCGGTGCTGATGGACCATCCCCACACCTCGGGGGTGCAGGTTTGGGCTGGCTCTGGTGACCCCAACATGTCCACTGAGATCCTTGCAGCTCCCACGGCATTGTAACTCGGGGAGGGGAGGAAATAACTGATCATTTGAGCGGTTTTCCTTGGGTTAGGAATGAAGGAGCTCAGCAGCGCTTCAAAGCTCGGGGAAAAGAAACCCTCAGCCGCTGCACTTGCTCTGGAATTGCTGCTTCAGTGAGGGAGATGGTTTCTCCTAAAGTGCCTGTGGATTCCACCAAACTGTAAAGTTACAAGCCAGAGCTGTGCTCGTCTTCCTCACGGAATCATCCCCCAAGGACAAAATGGAGAGGGCAATCACATCGTTAGAGTGGAAAACTTGAATTCCCTGCTGGGATTTTGTGCAGATTAAGGGAAAACGACGCCCCATTTTTCTTGCAGAGGTCTCTGTGTCTGCGCGTGGAGATCAGCAGTGATCGCAGGAGGCTCTGGGGTTGCTGTGGCAAATAGCTGGGAAAAAAATAAAGCTGGGAGGTGTGTGTGGGGGGCGTTTTTTGGTGTCCGGGTGCCTGGCCATGCTCCGTGGTGGATGTGGAGGCTTGGGGATGGGTTTGCTCAGTGCCTGGCAGAGGCTGATGCCCCGTTAAAAATCAGCTCTGCGGAGAGGCACAAGCTCAGCTGGATGTCACGAGCTGCTGACTCTGGCAGATGTCTCATGGCCGTTTAATATCCTCGTGGCAAACACTGGGAGCTTTTATGAGCGTCCTGATAGCACTTGAGCCATCTCGCCACAGAACAGGCCCCCCTGGGCTCTGTTTTTAGAGCATCACATAAAGACTTGACTCAATAAAGTGAGGTACTCGTGTGTGCAAAGATTTACAGGTCTGTGCTTTGGGATGTGGGTGAAATAACTTCAGTTCCTGCTGGAGAAAGTTATCCTGGCTGGTGGCTGTCCCTAGGATGGGGAAATGGAAAAATTCCAGGTCAGGTTGCCCTAGGAATACATCCAGAATTCAGTAGGTGCAGTTACAGTAGAAAAAACCTAATTTGGGAAGTGCATCTTGACGTGGGGACTGGGATGCTTGCAACCTCTTGTAGGTTTTGAGGAGAAATTGTGGAGTTTGGAGAGAGAGAAATCAGAGGGGAAAAAGGTCTTTTGGTGAGAAACCACAGGAACAGACAAGGCCCCTTATTTCATTTAAATACAGCTTCAACAGTCAATGGGATGGGGATGCTGAGCAATTCCATCCATTTTTTAGTGAACAAAACGTCAGAGGACAGGGAACTGGCCTTGGGAGAGGTGGATCTGGGTGGGATATTTGCATTCTAAAGCTGTTCTGCCCCATGGGACACTCCCAGTCTTTTGTCGTGGGAAATGAGTACTCCAGCATGGGAGGAAGGAATCACTTTGCAAAGCCTAGAGGAGATGTTTTGAGGGAGGACTTGGAGATAATGCCTTGGGCTGAGGTTTCCCAGGTAATTTTGCAGCCTGTTCCGGATGCCCCTTGTTCCCATGTATGTAAATCAGGATATGATCCCAAATTGGAAACACAAGGTGTGACAACTCATTTCCCTGCTCAAAACACGAGGTGGAGGAATTCCGAGAGAGCACAAGGCGTTCTTCCAGCCAGGCTCTCACCTTGTAGGAAAATAGATGGGCCTTGGTGCCGTGGAATAAGGGTTTGGTGAGAGGGTTTAAACACCCCTGCCTTCGCTCAGGAGCCCCCCTAACGTGTGTGCCGTGGATATTTTGTGTTGCAGGACAGTAGTGATGCCCATTGCCAATGAGTTTGCTCCAGACGTTGTGCTGGTGTCATCTGGTTTCGATGCTGTGGAAGGGCACCCCACGCCCCTCGGAGGATATAACCTGTCAGCAAAATGTAAGTGGGGGCTTTACTTCTGCTGCTGTCCGAGGGATTAAAGGACGGCATTCCCAGATTTTACTTTGCAGGGACTATTTCACATCCCTCATTTCAATGGCAAAACTTCCATCCTTTTTCTTTGAATTTTCATGGTGTTTATCTTTTTATAATGCATATTTTGGCCTGGCTGAAGCCTTAATTCTTTTTTCTATTTTTTTTGTTTTTGAAACGTTGCATATTTCAACTTTGAAATATTCAATATGTAATATTGTGTAATTTATTTGTAGTCACATCTCTGCTGAATTGGAGAGTTATGCTGGTTTTAATATAAAATTGCGGGAAAAGGCAATACCAGCTGTAAACACTCTCATTGCTACCACAGGTCCATTTCTTCCTCCAGGATACCTTATTAAAATTTTGAGCTGAACACGTCTGCTCTCCACCTTTGAATTAATTACAGAGACCCCCAAACCCTCCTTTTTGCTTCGGGTCTGGGATGTTTTTGAGACATGCACTGAAATTCCCTCCCCAGGTTATGTGGAGTTTACCTGGCACTGTTTCATTCAAATTGATCCAGAAGACAGTTTTTCTTGCAAAAAGGGTTTTACTACGATTTTTTAAGAGTTTCTTCCAGCCAGGAAAGTTGTTCTCTACAGTGAACTTTAAAACCCCGTAAGGGAGCTGAACCTATAAACTTTATATAAGAATAAAGTGAAATAGATTTACAAGAGACAAGTTCCTTGAGATATCCAGAAACACTTGGGAAAGGGAAGGTCTTGTTTACCTGCTGGTTGAATTTGCCATGCTCTGCTCCTCTCACAAAACCCGTTATGGGCTCGGCAGTGGATGTTTTCTTCTGCCTGTTAATTTGTTAATTTGCCGACTCGCAAAGGGGTTCTCTCCAAAGCAGAAAGCAGGGAGTGGGGATGGAGAGTAGAAATTCCCCAGCTTTTCCTTTGTTTGGCTTTTTGATTTTTTTTTTTTTTTCTTTTTCTCCTGGAGGGGGAAGGTTGCTTTGAGGACATGTTTTTTAAATCCTCGCTGCTTGGTTCTGTTTTGTTTAAAGGGGGCAGAAATGTATTGTGTGTCATCTGATCAAAGTGCCGGGTGCCCCTGGAATTTTTATAGCATATTATGGACGGGAAGAGCCGTCTGCTGAGAACGAGATGTCAAACCTAAATCTCTCTGGGGCACTGCACTGCTGCTATCCCGACCCAAACTGGGCCGATTCCCCTTTTTCCTCCCTCCCCCAAAGCAACATCCAGCAGAAATCCGCCCCTTTCCCTGCTTCCAGAGGGAATGTTGGCTGCTGGCTTTAGGTTGGGGTGCTGAGGGGTGGCAAGGGGAGGATGCTGATGCTCTCAGCTGGGGTGGTGCTGGTGGGGCTGCACGGATCCATCCCAGGGAAGCCGCGGCTGGAATCGCGCGGCGAGCGCGTTAAAGCCCAACCTGGCTCGTGTTATGTGCTGAGCCCTTTCAAATCCCCGCTGGGTTTTTAATATGATGTAATTCCTCTCCCTAATTCTTTGATCCTCCGCCAGGAGCCCGATTCCAGCTGCCACCTTTGCCCTTCTCCTGCATTTCCTCTGTTCCCTCGTTGCAGGCTTCGGGTACCTGACAAAGCAGCTGATGGGCCTGGCCGGGGGCCGCGTTGTGCTGGCCCTCGAGGGTGGCCACGACCTCACGGCCATCTGCGACGCCTCAGAGGCTTGTGTGTCTGCCCTGCTGGGAAACGAGGTACAAGCACCCCCAAAACCTCCTCCCCCTTGAGCCTGGGCGTCTCATCCTCCCGTCTGCCAAGTTTCTGCCGTTGTTTTGTGTCCTTCAGACACTTGGTGCTTTAAAGAGTGTTTGTTTAGTGCTTAAAAACCACCTGTGCTTTGCAGTCCGTGTGATGAGGGAAACTGCTAGGAATGATTTTTTGGGTTTGTTCTTTCTCCAAATAATTTGCTTTGCGCTCTTTGAAAAAAACCTCTTTTACTCAATTTCTGAATTTGCTGTGCAAGCCCTCCCTTCTCTTTGCTCCCCTCTCTAGTCCTACAGCCTGTGCCTGCTTCATGGGGCAGCTTGCTTGATGTGGTTTGCAGCTGGATTTTTTCCTTGGAGTTATATTTTCTATTTTCTGCACATTGCTGTGTAGGAAAAGCCTTGGCTGAGTCAGAGAAATGGGCCAGAAGGGTTAGGGGGGGTGGTTGCAAGATAAGAGCCAGACAGAGAAGTACAGCAAGGTGCTGGATTCTAAAGAGCTCAGGGTATTTTCCTACAGAGCAAACTTTAGATACTCCATCTTTTCTGCCTTCCCCTCCCACCACTTTTAGTGTCAGCAGGATGAAAGAAAAAATGCTACATGTACACAGCTTTGAAATCCCTGCAGGGGTGGTGACTCTACCACTGCCCAGGGCAGCCTGACTCAGTGCCTAAGCACGCTTCCACTGAAGGAATTTTCCCTAATATCCAACCTAAACCTCCTCTGGCACAACTTGAAGCCATGTTTGAGGGCTTTTGAGTACGGTTAGTTTGGGCTGAGGTGCAGCACCAGAGCCGAGCAGGGGATCTGTCTCCAGAGGGAGCCGATTTCTCTGAAGGGTTGTAGTTCAGTGACCATCAGGTGTCTGGGGAGATGGAGAGGGAGCTTGGATCTGTATGGAGGCGTGGAGCAGTTTGACTTCCAGCCTGGTGGAGAGGTGCTCTGTCTTCACTCGGCATTAAGAGGGAGACTGGAGTAGCCAGGCCGAGAGATAAACCAGCTGGGATTCATCAGAAGCACCTGCTTCCATCCTCCAGCATCCCGCTCCCAGTGTCCAGGGAGCGTCCTGCTCCTTGTGCTTGGCCAGGCAGTTCGGAGAAGGGAATGGGCATGGGGAGTGGCTCCAGCCTGCACTCAGCCCTTGGGACAGCTGAAAACTCCGGAGGCAGCTGCCACAGCAGCATGGGAACAGGGGGGCTCCAATGGTGGGGCACTGGCACAGGTTTCATAGAGAGGCTGTGGCTACTCCTGGATCCCTGGCAGTGTCCAAGGCCAGGTTGGATAAGGTTTGGAGCAGCCTGGGATAGTGGAAGGTGTCCGTGTCCTTGGCAGGGGTTGGGACTGGATGAGCTCTAAGGTCCATTGTAAGCCAGACCATCCTGGGATTCTGTGAGGTGTTCCTTGCAGTTCTCACCTGTTTCAAGTGGTCACCACAGACAATTCCTCTGGCTCCATCCACCTTTGGGTGCAGGATGCACTTTGAAAGGGGAGCAATGGGAATAACGCCTGGAGGACGTTGCTCCTCCTGCTCAGTGTGCTCCTGGGATCCCAGGAGGCTGACTGCAGCCACGTGCAGTAAATAAGTGCTTGATCCAAGCCATGGATGTGTGGGAGTGCAAGGCTGTGGCGAGAGCTCAGCACTCAGGATACCTTGGCTGTTGTGAGCTGTCTAAATGGTTTCATTGAGGAGAGGGAATATTGATTCTTAAAGGTAAAAAACATTGATTATTTTAATCATGGATACAAGGGCTCTGAAACACAGACCTGCTCTCAGTAGTCCTAGGTGGGCTGTGCAGATAGGGTAATAGTCCCTGGCTTACCCACACATCAGAAAGCAGGAAACACTCATTTTATCCAGGTCTTTCCTCGAACCTTTTGAAGGCAAGGGAGTCGGGGGGAACGGCTGCAGCTCTGTGCCGCAGCCCTTTGATGCGGTTTGATCTACAGTGTGTCGGAGGATCCTGCCTGCACACACATGGACAGGCAGCTGTGGCCAGGGCAGGCTGCAGGGAGCTGGAGTGGCTCAGGAGCCGTCCTGGAGCTCCACCAGGGCTGGTAGGAAATGAGGGGAATGGTGCCAGTCCCCCGAGCATCGGCGTCCACCGGCAGAGATCAAAACTCCTGCGTCGGGACAAGCACGGGCTGAGCTCAGGAGCCAGCTCCTTTCTAAGTGGCCAGGAAATTAAACCAGAGCTGGGCTGTGCAGCTGATTACTGCACCGGGGGAGAGGGTCAGGGCTGGGGAATGGACCTGCACTGCTGTGGTGGCAGAGCTGTGCAAAGCTCACAGGGCTTCACTGGAAATCAGAGGTGGTGCAGAAAGAGACTTTGATACAGTCTGAGAAAGTTTCAGTTAATCAGCCTGGAGAAGGCTCCAGGGAGAAGTCTTCCAGTGCCTAAAGCATCTCCAAGAGAGCAGGACAGGAACTTTGGACAAGGTCCTGATGGGACAGGTAAAGGGGGAACGGTTTTAATTCATTTTAACCACAGGGTTAGATGGGATATTGGGCAGGAATTGTTCCCGGGGAGGGTGGGCAGGCCCTGGCACAGGGTGCCCAGAGCAGCTGTGGCTGTCCCTGGATCCCTGGCAGTGTCCAAGGCCAGGTTGGACCTTGGGGCTTGGAGCAGCCTGGGATGGTGGAAAGTGTCCCTGTCCATAGCAGGAGGTGGAATGAGATGAGTTCTAATATCCCTTCACCCCTGGCATTCCATGATTCCGAGGTCTGCTGATGGCAGTCCAGACCAGTTAAGCCACCATTCCTCTCCCATCACCCCCCAGAGCTGCTCAGTCCGTCGTGGGCATCACCAGCCCCTGCCCTTCAAACAAGAAGGTGATGACAATCAGACTCCTCATGCCCAGAGATTTTTGCTCCCTTTTGCACAGGCTGAGGGGCTGTCTGTGAGTGTTATTGCGGGAGGAGTGTGCTCTGGAATCAGGAACGTGCTTTGTCTCAGTGTCAGCCAAGAGGCCTTGGAAAGGTCTTGCTCAAAGACTTATCCAGGAATTACTTTTGCCTTCACTTAATGTCATACAGAAACCAGTTTGGAGCAGAACTATGTTTAGAGAGGAGAATTAATAAAAAGTGCAATCCATAATTACTGAATCTGGAATGTGGCATCCTGTGAAGTACCTATGGAATGGCTGCCATGTGCTCATAAGACCAGTCTTTGCTGCAGCTTCTCTTGCCTTTGAGCAGAAGTGAAACTTTGCCATAGGTATTTTTAATGACTAAACTCTGACCGTTCTTTGCTGGGGAACATTCCTGGTTGGGCCTTGAGTGCTGTTTTCAGCACAGTTAGCAGCAGTGGCCATCTCTTGTTTCGGACAGCCCACCTTGGAGGTTTGGGATTAATTCATTCATTAGTGGAGAACCTGGGAGGGCAGAGGTGTCTCCTCTTCTTGGGTTTTTCTGAAGGAAATCAAATAAATCCCCAAACATTCCTCCAGCAGTGCTGTCAGGCCTTTCCCTGGGATGGCACAGGCATGTTCCCACTGCAGAACTGACCAGTGGGAGGTGTCCCTGCCCGTGATGGGATGGAATGGGATGAGCTTTAATGTCCCTTCCCACCAAAACCATTCTGGGATTCAAAGGTAACATTCCTTTGGTGTTCCTCTCTCTCTCTCTCCAGCTTGACCCTCTTCCAGAGAAGGTTTTCCAGCAGAGAGCAAATGCTAACGCGGTGCATTCCATGGAGAAAGTCATCGAGATCCACAGTGAGTGCGGCTGATTCCCTGGGGGACACCCCTCAGGCTCTCCATCATTGTGCCAGCTCCGTGCTCCCATTTCCCAGTCTCCTGGCGGTCACAGCACCCTGAGCTGGGTTATTACGCAGCCAAACTGATGTTACTGCGGATGGAGCCGTGCCCAGCAGGGCTTTAACCCTTTAGAGGGAATTGCAGAATCAGAGCACGGGTTAGGTTGGAAAAGACCTTCAGGAGGATCCAGTCCAGCTGTTAGCAATAATTAAAAGCTCTAAAATCTCTGTAAAGGACAGACTGTCCTGCCGTCAGAGGCGGCTCTTAACTTCTTCAAAAGCAGTTAAGTATCTCTGAATAACACAAGTCTTGCTGGGTGTTGTGGCATCCATTAATTAGGAGCAGATAGGCATGGAAGTGAAGCAGGCTCTCAGGCACAGGGTGGGATTCTTGGAATGTCCTGTGCAGGGCCAGGGGTTGGACTCGGTGATCTTTCTAGGTCCCTTCCAAGGATATTCTATGAGTTTTCTGGCAGTTGCTGGTATTTTAGGTTTATTTAGCCAAGAGGTTTAAAATCATTGCATCGAGCCTTACCTGGAGAAATTCTTGGAAATCCTTTCCTTTGGAGCCTTCCCTGTGCTCTTCCCTATGCAAAAGGGTGCCCAACTGCCAACGTGAAAAATACATTGGAGGTTGAAGCTTGGACTTGGTGATCTTGGAGGTCTTCTCCAACTTTAATGGCTCTAAATAGACCTTGGACTTCATTAGTCTTCAGGGATTTGCCCACTGAGAGCACGTGGCAGTCAGCAGCTGGATGCAGACCTGGTCTGCATCTTTCCCTCTCATGCATTTTCTGGTAGAGAGACATTTCCAGGCGCATTTGTCCTTAGGTCTAGAAGTTTCTGAGGGATTTGAAGTGGAAAAGGAATTATTTTTTGAGCGCCTAAGGCCTGAAAGTGAGAGTATTTGTCAGATGAGTGTTCCCCGGGCAGTTCCCTGGGCTGAGTTTGGGAAAGCAGGAGCTGGAATGGTGCCCTGATGGCCCTGTTGTCACCTCTCGCCCAGGCAAGTACTGGCATTCCCTGCAGCGTTTCTCCTCCACGGTGGGATATTCCCTTGTGGAGGCCCAGAAGTGTGAGAACGAGGAGGCAGAGACAGTGACGGCCATGGCATCGCTGTCGGTGGGCGTGAAGCCGGCGGAGAAGAGGTCAGTGGTTTCCCATCACATTTCCAGGTCTGCCCGGGCAGGAGGAGCAGCCTTGCAGGTTATTCCTCTCCATTCAGCCGCTGCTGTTGCCTTCCCCGCATGCCCTGTCCTCCGTGGGTTCCCAAAAGACCTCGCGGGCTGCAGGAGAGCAGCAGAGCCCTGAGCTCTGTGCGTGCACCCTGTGCCTGAGCCTTCTGCTCCGAGCATGTTTGGGGCCGCAGAAAGGAATTTATTTTGCTGGGGAAAATGATGATGTTGCCCAAGTGAGATTGTCCAGAAGCTCTTCTTGGTAGCAAGTTTAATTCCAGGTGATCCCAGCTGGCTGGGTGGGAAGGTGATGGGAACATAAGGCGTGAGACGTGGCCCCACGAGTTGTCCGACTATGTCATGCCCACCCCTCTTTTCTCTCTCCCCTCCTTCTCTCACCCTGCCTGGCTGTGCCATCTCTCAGACCTGAGGACGAACCCATGGAGGAGGAGCCTCCCCTGTAGCACTCACCTTCGAGCTGGAGTTCTCCTGTCTGTTTGTCTTCGTCTTGAAGCTCTGCCAAGAAGCTTTCTCTTGTTACTCCTGCGTCCTGTCACGGTTATTTCCTGAACACGGAAGGACAGCCAGGTGTAAAGCAAAGCAAGCGACACAAAAAAACCAAATCTCTCCACATCTTTGAGTCTCTTTTTGCTGAAAAAAAACGCTGGTAAAGAGCAGCAAAGGACTGATGTTGGGCACTCTTCCTCTGGTCCTCACCGGGAGCGGAAAGAGGAATGACGCCCGGGAAGTCTTTGGCAGAGTTGCCAAACAAAAGAACAAAAACAAAACACAAGAATAATAAAGAAATCAAAGATTCAACAACACAAATCAAACAAACCTTAACATAAAACTGGTGCTTACAAAGTTGATTACCCACAACTGAGCAATCTCTGCTTGAACCACTCAACCCATCGTGTACTTTCATTTCTTGGATATTTGGAAATAGCTCTTGCCTGCCTGTGAGTCAACGACAGCTCTTGTCGGAACGGGAACGTTGGGAGATGATGCTGAATTTTTAGCGGGGAGGGACAGGGAACGAGGGACTCATCTGACACCTAAAGGAAAGGGAAGCAGAAGGGGGGGAACGGTAGCCCAGATGGTGTCGGCTTTATTGTCTCCAAAGCCATCTGAAGATGAGTTTGTGCCTTTTTTTTTAATTGATGGATTTGGTGCAGCTGGATTTTCTGAAGTTTGAGGAACAATGCCTTAAGTAAAAAATAATTTAAAGAAACAAAACACACACACACACACAAAAAAAACCCAACAAAAACAAAAACTAAAAAACCCACACCAGGAGGCAGGACAGGCATTCCCTNAAGAACACAGCAGTTCCTGAATATTTTTCCTCTGGTTGGGAAAGCCAAGGACTGCCATCAGGAAGGAAGACTTTTTGGCTTGTGCTGGCATGATGGTGGGAAGCAGGCATCAGCTGAACAGAGTGTCTCCAAAAACTGTCGACAAGTTTGGATTTGTTTTGTTTTCTTTCATTGCTGTTTCAGAGAAAAAAAAAAAAAAAGGAAAAAAAAAAAGGAAAAAATTAAGGTAGTTGCCAAAAAAGTGGCAAATACTGTTGGGTCTTTGAAATTCAGCCATTTTTAACAACCAATTTTCAAATGTTTTCTCTCTCTTCTACATTATCTAGTAATTGAACTTACCAATTTGGTTGTCGAAGCATGTATTAGACACAAATGCAGGTTTTAAGACTGGAATGCTTTTTATTAAAAGCAACTAGCATGAGATATTGCTTAAATTGTTAGGTATAAATATATATATGTGTATAATGTATATTCCAAATGTATTCCAAGCTTAGAAACCGGATTCCTATGAATTATTGAGATAAATATTTATGATGCATTTATAGGAAAAAAGAAAAAAATATATGTAATAAATGCATACTCTAACAGTAGCCATTGGAAGCTCCCTAGGGACAGATTTGGGAATTGGAACGTCAAAAGTGCTTTTGGAAAAGGATCCAGGTTGAAACTTGAGGACTTTTCAGGTGACAGGTTGGGAAGTTTTTCAGAAAGCCAACACTTTAGCCACTGGGCAACTACCCTAAACATTTGTATTTTAATTTAAGGTTTTTAGTTGTGATCCTTTTCTAACAAAAATGAGAAAAAAAAAGAGTTTTTTATAGCAAAGACGCTGAATTTGCTGTTAATTTTTATATGGATATTTCCCGAAACCCTCCGGAAGCCTTGTTTGTGTGACTCTGACATTTCTTTTCCATTTGGCAGGTTTCCTTTCCGAACGGCAATAGCATCTAAACCTTTCTTCCTCCCTCTTTTCTTGCTTATAATACATGGATTTTCCTTTTTTTTTTTTTTTAAGATTTTTTTTTATTATTTTCTCTATTGTTTTCTCTCCTTTTCCTCAACTCTTTTGTACAGTGAGCAGCTTTCTGCAGGTGTAAGGAACTGTGGGCAGATCGACAGAGTTTGTTTTTTTCTGGGAAAGGGCACGTTTTACTGAGGAGGAGGATGAGGGACTGTGATGGGCTCTTTTGTTGTACCGATTCCGCCGACTGTATATTTCCTCAGCTCTCTTGTAGTAGCTATGTAGAGAAAATAAGGAATTTTCTTGCCTGGTAGCGTTCAGTGGGCAATGCCTTTGTCCGGCCTGTGGCTCCTGGCGCTGCCTTCCCTCGGGAAGGCTCCTTGGACACTCCGGGACCGCTGGCATTTTCTCTCTGCCGGACACACCCACAGACTCCCCACCTCCTCTCTCCCATCTTTTTTTCCCCCCCTCTTCTTCTTCCCAGCGCTGGGAGGGGGTTTGGAGGCATTTTTTTCTTGCCCGCCCCTGCCCCGAGGAGGTGAGTGAGCGCCTCCCGGGAATGCTGGGTGGGAGAGGCTGGGAGCCCTGCCAGGGAGAGCGGAACATCTTCGTGGAGACGGCGCTCCGCGCGTGCCTTCCTCCCGCAGTGTAGGACGGCGCATCGCTGGTCCCAGCACAGCTTCTCCTTAACCACCCTGCCTTCTCTTATCCTGTTCCCATGGTGACTGGCGGGGTTGCTTCCAGTAACTTCTCTTCTTTCCAGTTCTCGAAGCAGCCGCTTTCATTCCGTTCAGGACTCGCTTGCGGGAGGAATCGGGAGCGTGACCCCACACTGGAGGCTTTTGTTTCCTTCCTCAATTTCTAGCTCGGTTTCAAAACCAGACACTACAGTATTTGAGTTGTGCAAACCCAAGTACATCCTAAAACCCCAAAAAGCCCCACTGGCACGGCCCGTCCTCGGCATATCCTAAAAATTCCCCCATGTGAGAGCACCGCGTACCTGGGGATGTTGTGGTTTGGGGTTTTCTTCCATCCAACCATGCTGCTGCTGTGATCTCAGATCCATCTGGCTGCCGAATTTGGTGACTGACATGGGGTTTGGCTCCCTGTGCCGTGGGCAGTGCCCATGTTTACACCTCCCTTCGTGTTGTCAGCTCTTCCCTGGAAGGTTTTTGACATTTCTCTTCCCAGTAGTGGCAAAGCTTTTTCCTTCCTTTTTGCGTTCCTGGGAGCCACCAGCCGACCGTGCTGAGCTTGGTTCCTTTGGAAAATCTGGAGGAGCTTGTCGGGAGGCCGCTTTCCTTCCTTTCCTTCCTTTCCTTCCTTTCCTTNGATTTTCCCGATTTTTCCTGAGTTGACAGAGCTCGTCTCCTCCAAACTCCCGGCGACGTGGATTTGTTTCACAGCATCCCCCTTTTCCTGGGAACGCTCTTCCCTGGACCTTCCCTGGGGATGCCCTTCCCCGAGGATGCTTTCTGGGGCCAGTGCAGGCGCGGAGAGAGGGGAGGCAGCCCTCGTTTTGCGGCTCTCCTGGAGGATTTTTCACCTTTNTATATATGAATATATTTTTTTAAGTTTCCTACACCTTGAGGTTGCATGGTCTGTAAGGTTGGCATGTCTTTATATTGTATACAGATTTTGCACGCCAAACTTGGCAGCTTTGAAAACGATAATGAGAAAAAAAAAAGAAAAACCTGCCCAGGGCATCCTTTGTACCTGCTTGGGAAGAAAAAAAACATCTTTCAATCCTCTTGACAGTGAAGTGAGGCCGAGTTTGCAGTACACAAGTAACCATTGGGGGTTTTTTGGTTGGTTTTNTGGTTTGGGGTTTCTTTGGGTTAGTTTTTGTTTTGTTTTTATATTGGGGGTTTTTTTTCCTCTCGTGGCATTTGCGGAGACTAAAGGTTGGGATGTTGTTGTCACACACACTCACTCACCCACACACCTACACACCAAGGAAGGAGAGTGGGATTTCTTTTTTTTTTTTTTTTTTTTGTGTCTTTATGATCTTAATAAAAAAAAGATGTNGATACAAAACATTCCTTTTTTTTTATTAATCACAGTCATGTATTCATTCCATTCTTCCTTTTGTAAACTTTTTGGGCCCACCTTCTTTTATGGGCATTGATATATATAAANTAATTAGAAGAAATTGTGCTTTTTATTGTTAAAAAGAGTAAATAAATAGAAAACAAAAAGGACTACTTAAACATTTCTCATTTTAAGAAGAAAAGAAAGAAAAACTAAGACGTTTATCTAGCACTTGTGACTTAACCAATAATAGAGTTTATTGTATTTATGTGGAAACAGTGTTTTTAGGGAAACTACGCTGAACACACCAAGTAAACTGCCTGTGTCATTATTATTATTATTATTGTTATTATTATTATTTTCCCTTGGGTTGGTGTTTTTGCTTTGATTTCTCAAAGGCTGGGTGGGGAGGTTGGATGCAACCCTTGTGTCGACACACGGAGTCGTTCATTCCGAGGAGCCGGATGGATGGATGGATGGATGAGGAGGACTTTAAAGAGTTAACTCTTCAGCACAGCTGCGTTAACTTTTTTAAGAAATTACTTTTACATGATGTATTATTGCTCGGTTTCACTTTAAGCAGTCGTGTACTGTGCAACACTGTGGTTTAAAAACGAGACTTTACAGCGAAAGGCAAAACGTGTTTCTTCATTGTCGTGAAGTTGGGCTCGTTCTCAGCTCATCTTCACTTTGTCTTTGATATTGATGATGAAAAAGAAAAAAAAGTATCCTATTGAAAGAAAATAAATTAACACTTTTTCTGTGCTCCATAGTGGAGGCGCTATTTTCCAATTTATGAGGATGACAAACTTATATATATAATATATATATAAAAGTGGGGGCGGGGAGGGGGGGGAAGGGGTTGAAACATTATTCACCCAAGAGCTTATTACAGATATGTAGTATCAAAAAGTTGTAACTATATTATATTCTACTTTATACTTATACATGCTCAGTATGACGTCACCATTGGTAGCAGCTACCGGTTTACGCTGTAATTTAGACACAATTTCACTCTACTTGTATGGACCCTACTTTCAGTGATGGTAGCATTCTTTGTGCTCAGTTTTCTGATGGTCCTTTATTTTAAATTGGTGGAGTTGGAATATTTTTCTCATTCTTGTTTTCTCTTTCTTTGTTTTTATTTTATTTTTATTTCTTTTCTCTTTATTTTCTTGTTCTTTTTTTTTTTTTTTTTTTACTGGCCAATGGTGTCTTTCTCTGACAGTACCGACTTCAATTTCAACTTTATTAGGAGTCCAGTATTTTGTACCACATTATGACAACTTGTTATTCTTGTGGTGTAAATAAAAGAAAAAAGTTAATTATAGTACCACTTGGGTTTCTGCTGCTGATCTTCTTTCCTTCCCTTGCTGGGATGGGATGTTTCATCTGCTGGGTTCTTGGTGTGTCGTGGAAGGGGGTCTTGGTTCCCGAGTGGTTTTTTGGGCAAAATATACCCATGTCTGCAGAGGAGTGTTCATGGAAAAGTTCCTGGAGTTTCCCAGTTTCCTTGTGGCTCCCAGGTGCATATTGGCAAGTGCCTGCAAAAAAAAATTTGAGTTTTCAGGTGAAGCAGTTACACCTTTATAACTTTCACAGCCTTTTTTGTATGTTTTCCCTCCAGTTGGCTTCCTGCTTGTCTCTGGAGCCCCCTGAACCATCCAAAATCCATCTGCTCCATGAGTGTCACCTGGAACAGTCCTGTGGCTGCAGGGGAGGAGGCCACGCTTCAGTTCTGGGCTCCTTCCAGTGACTCCCCGGGAGCAGCAGCAGGTTGGCATTCACCGAGGGCTCCTCGTGGGAGGGGCAGGGGAGAGCTCACAGGGAAAACCCGGGATCCTCACGGTTCCCTGAGCAGTGAAACATCTCCTGCTGATTCAGTGTGATTCATGGGAATCATGGAATGGTTTGGGTTGGGAGGATCCAGGAGGTCCCTTCTCATTCCACCCCTGCCATGGGCAGGGACACCTCCCACTGTCCCAGGCTGCTCCAAGCCCCAAGGTCCAGCCTGGCCTGGGGCACTTCCAGGGATCCAGGGGCAGCCACAGCTGCTCTGCGCACCCTGTGCCAGGGCCTGCCCACCCTCCCAGGGAGCAATTCCTGCCCAATCTCCCATCCAGCCCTGCCCTCTGGCAGTGGGAAGCCATTCCCTGTGTCCTGTCCCTCCATGCCTTGTCCCCGGTCCCTTTCCAGCTCTCCTGGGGCCCCTTCAGGCCCCAAAGGGGCTCTGAGTTCTCCCGGGAGCCTGTATTTGTTTGCAGATTGTGGGTCTGGTGTTTGTTTTAGGACCATGATCTGAGGGTTCCCACCTGGCTGGGGTGGCACCTGCAGCTCCCAGGAGCTGGGCGAGCTCTTTTCTGGGAATGAAATCCCACTGCTGGGTGATCCAGCTGAGGCAGAGGCCTTATTTTGAAGGGTGGGGGCTGTTTCAGACATGATCCCAGTCCCTGTGCCAGGCATCACCTCACCTGGAATGCTCTGAGCTCACCGTGGGCGCAGGGACATAAACCTAAGGGGAAGGTTGACCTCAGTGCTGTGACACCCACTGCTTTAGCCATGGGAACTTTTACAGCCAGAAATCTGTTAATCCCAAAGAAAATGACGTTGTGCTGCAATGAATGTGATCCAACAGGATTTTGAGGTGGTTCCCTCGTGGCTCCTCCGATGTGTGCCCATGGCTGGGTGTGAGGGACGGATGCCTGGCCTGGCACTGGCACACCCTTCCCAGGGCTCTCGTTGGGTTTAATTTTCTTAATTTCACTTGATCTCCTTACATTTCTAAAGGAGGAAGAGGCAGTTTCTCCCTCTGGGCAGCAAGTCAAGGCTTTGTGCTTTAGATGAATGGCTGTGGCAGTGGGAGCACTGCAGGGGGAAGAAAAGGGCCCAATATTAAATGTACAACCTGAGCACAAAGGGGGCAGGCGTTCAGTCTGGGCCAGTAAAACGTCCTGGATTCATGACAGGGTTTGAATCTGTGTGGAGTAGAAGCTTTCTCCTAGGCTTGGGTTGAGCTCTTAGGGAATTCTTCGAAGCTCACTGAGGGACCTGGAAACTCATTTGTCGTCCCTGCCTGGATGTGATGTGTTGGTGTAACCTGCAAAGTTGCCCTGGGATAGAGAAAATGCTGGGGAAAATAGCGTGTGGGATGAAATTCCAGGGGATGTCAAAGGGACTGAGTTCCTGACAGGGAGAGGCTGGGAGATGTTCCACACTGTTTCCCTGGAGGAAAATACTGTGATCATTGATGGAAAGGTGCAATAACAGGGTCACATCCAGGAATTCAGGACCTTTCTGTCTGGGTATGGCAGAAAAGGCGGGAGCAGGACTGAGGCAGGAGAAAGTTCGTGCTAAAAGGGACATGGAGGGGCTGGACCTGCCTGTAAAACCAGGGCTCCTCAGCAGGGCTGTTCACAGACCAACACAGAATATATTTGAAGATTTGTGACCAGAAACGCAGCTCCCCGGGCTGTGGGGAAAGCGCAGTCTGCCTTTTTTTCCAGCAGGACAAGCTGGCAAAGCCAGTTCCTGCTGAGAATGGGGAATATGTTCCCATTGCACAGCTGTGCTAATGGAAGGCTTCAGCAGGAACAGAGCAAATCCCAACCTAATTACAGGCTCTGAGGGAAAGGACTCCTGGCTGGGGCACACAGAGAAGGGCCAGGTGTCTTCTGGATGCCCACAAGGGAAAAACAGACCTCTGCCCATGTTTACAGCAAATTAAATGATTCAGTAGCAGAAGGAAATGTTTGGGGTTGACACAAAACCACCCCAAAATCTCACTGCTATATAGCAGAAGTGGGGAAAACATTTCCTGTGTAGATTGGATTGCACAGCCAGAGCATCAGTGTGCACTAGCCACAGACAGGTGCCCTTTATCTGATTAATTAGAGGCCCTTTTGAGTATTTTCCATCTATTTTTTTTATTAATTCATTCCCTTTCCCCAACGGGAGGAAAGGTTTGGAATCACAGAGTCACAGAAAGGGACTTTAAAAATCATCTTATTCCAGCCCCTTGCCATGGCTAGGGACTTTTTCAAATTCAGTACAATTAAAGGAAAAAAAAATGTGGGGGATTTACCATATTTAGAAGGATGAGGGTGCAGACAGGAATGTGCATTTGTGCTAGATCAAGGTGCAATTATCCAATGGTCAACAGCTTCAGAGTGCCTGAACAAGAAACCTGTTTCCCATTAAATCAGGAAGGGAATGGGGAGCAAGTCTTGGGCTTTAAAGGTGATTGAATACCCAGAGTCGTTGAGCAAGCTTTCAGAATTTCATTCTTCAATTACATGTTTGAGTTTGAAGTGGAGGAGGGGGAGAAAGAAATAAAAACCCCCCACCTTCCCCACTAGCAGAGAGCAATTCCTGCAATC